>KZ652728.1:87767-121192 GCA_001010745.2 Gerris buenoi | reverse complement strand
TTTATAAAGCCATCATCAGTGCCTAAGAACAACGCTTAGTGTTTGTTCTAGACACTGTTGATGGCTTTTATAAAGCCATCATCAGTGCCTAAGAACAACGCTTAGTGTTTGTTCTAGACACTGTTGATGGATTTATAAAAGCCGAAAGCAGTTTTGATAAATAATCAAGCATTATCTTCCGTGGAGAGACTGTTTCTTTGTACATATTTATTAATATGAACACCATCAAAACTCTTATTCCTAAAGTAATATGTATATGTTTGTTTTTGGGTAATGAAAAAAGGGATTAAATAGATTAAAAAAAGAATGAACCTTTTTTTACTAAATTTATTTATTTTATTCTTTATATTGACAGGAACATGAATTATGTTTTTATTTATTTTACTTCTTTTTGAACTCTTACACTTAACTATCAGATCATAAAGTTTATTTTTATTGAAAAACAGATGAGGGTTTGAGAATTCTTTAATTAGTTTAAGAAATAATCAAAGGAAATATTGTATATATCATGACAATATGTATGGCAATAAATATATAAATATATTTTATAGCCTTATATAGAGATACTTTCTAAACTGCGTAAACAATAACAATAATAATAAATTTCACAATGAAATTTTAAAATATAATTTTTTTATTTAATTTTTTTTTTTTGGAAAATTAGCAATTTCGACTTGTTTTTTTTAGTCTAATACATGATTCAAATTAATAAAAAAAATATTATTTACAAATATATAATATATATTTGACCAAAAGAAACTACAAAACTAAATTATACTTCAATTTTAGTAGGTAACTATATTTATAAGTTCAGAAAAAAAATTGTTTAATATTTTTATTATTACAAGATTTTATTTAACTGCACCTGTGTCTTTTTATGGTACATATTTTTAATTAATTATTAACATATAATATTTCGAAGTCAAAAAAGGTAGATGCTTTCATAGATTATGTATCCAATAAATAAAAAGCAATAAATTATTATTTTCAAACCGTATTTTTTGTATTTATTTTAAAAAATTTTCAACTAGAGCTTCTATTTTTATTTAGTTTTGTTTTCTTTGACAAAAAAAACAAATTAAAAAGTAATTAATTATAATACAGTATACAGGCAATTTATCTAATAATTAAAAGAGTCAAAGTTCATTTTTCAAAATAAAATAATTACGTAAAATAACTTAATTATTAGTCAGACAAATCATCTGGTAATATAAGAGGTCAAACAAATTATTTATATTATTTGTAAGCTAAACATAAAATGGACCAATCAAAAATTAGAAAAGAAATCGAAATTAAAATTGAACTTGAAGAGTAAATTGATTAATAATTTATGATAATGATTGCGATAACGAAGATATGTCAAAAGTAATTATCAAAATTGTAGATTTATCAACTTTCGGAAAATTTGATTTTCCCCTTCAAAGTATTATGGTGTTAAATTTGATTTCCTCCTTCAAAGTATAATGGTTTTAAATATGATTTCCTCCATCAAGGTATGATGATAATAAATTTAATTTTCTCCATCAAGGTATAATAGTATTAAATTTAAAGAAGGGATTTAAAATTTCCAAAAGCCGGTAAATCAATAACTTTTATATTTTATTTATGAAAATTATTTTTGAGTTATCAAGTTAAATTAAATTAACAAAATTTACTCTTCAAGCTTTATTATGTAATAATAAGATTCTACTGAATCTCAATTGTAAAAATTCAACTAAATTTAACAAATCTTAATATAATTTTTTTGTTTAAATTTTTATTTTTATTCTTAAACGATCGTGTTGGGCATATTGTTGTTAAATATGTTCAAGCCCTTTTCCTTTAGAGGTTATTTTAACTTCAACCTTTACATACATGTATATTTTAAAGGGCACAAAATGTCAATGGAGAATTTAAAAATATGTATATTATAATTATATTTTTAAACAAATTAATTATTTATAAAAAAAAATAATCGAGGTTGTAATAATGTTGATAGTTTTTACAGGCAGTCTTTCTCCTCTAGACAGGTTGTACGATTAAACAGAGAATTTGACTCGCAAATGTTGATTGTTTTGGGCGATTTTTCGTTCGTATTAAGTTGCGGTCGTAGATTAATTCTCACGTTGGTAGTTGTCACGTCCTGGAATTCCGGTTCCTTCGGAATCACCGAGCCAAGGGTACTTGTTTGGACATTCTCTGCACGTCACCAAATATCTAAACAAATTCAAGACAGATTAGTAAAATGGTAATGCACTATAAACTGCAGGGGTTCAAAGCATTAAACGAATACATTTTATACAATTTTAATAATGGAATTTAAATAGGTTAAGAGGAATAAACTTCACTTTACCAAGTAAAGTTCAATTTATCTAAGTGAATATCAAATGGTTTAAACACTATTTATTACTTCATGAAAGTAAAACATGACGCACAAGAAAGAAAATAAGAAGGTAGAGTCTTTACTTGGTTGCTAGTATCGCACAAACAATTAAAGAACGGAGGAAGGTNTTGTTTCTAGTAGTGTGCCAAGAATTGAAGAACGGGTAAAGGTAAAATCTTTACTTTGTTTCTAGTAGTGTGCCAAGAATTGAAGAACGGGTAAAGGTAAAATCTTTACTTTGTTTCTAGTAGTGTGCCAAGAATTGAAGAACGGGTAAAGGTAAAATCTTTACTTTGTTTCTAGTAGTGTGCCAAGAATTGAAGAACGGGTAAAGGTAAAATCTTTACTTTGTTTCTAGTAGTGTGCCAAGAATTGAAGAACGGGTAAAGGTAAAATCTTTACTTTGTTTCTAGTAGTGTGCCAAGAATTGAAGAACGGGTAAAGGTAAAATCTTTACTTTGTTTCTAGTAGTGTGCCAAGAATTGAAGAACGGGTAAAGGTAAAATCTTTACTTTGTTTCTAGTAGTGTGCCAAGAATTGAAGAACGGGTAAAGGTAAAATCTTTACTTTGTTTCTAGTAGTGTGCCAAGAATTGAAGAACGGGTAAAGGTAAAATCTTTACTTTGTTTCTAGTAGTGTGCCAAGAATTGAAGAACGGGTAAAGGTAAAATCTTTACTTTGTTTCTAGTAGTGTGCCAAGAATTGAAGAACGGGTAAAGGTAAAATCTTTACTTTGTTTCTAGTAGTGTGCCAAGAATTGAAGAACGGGTAAAGGTAAAATCTTTACTTTGTTTCTAGTAGTGTGCCAAGAATTGAAGAACGGGTAAAGGTAAAATCTTTACTTTGTTTCTAGTAGTGTGCCAAGAATTGAAGAACGGGTAAAGGTAAAATCTTTACTTTGTTTCTAGTAGTGTGCCAAGAATTGAAGAACGGGTAAAGGTAAAATCTTTACTTTGTTTCTAGTAGTGTGCCAAGAATTGAAGAACGGGTAAAGGTAAAATCTTTACTTTGTTTCTAGTAGTGTGCCAAGAATTGAAGAACGGGTAAAGGTAAAATCTTTACTTTGTTTCTAGTAGTGTGCCAAGAATTGAAGAACGGGTAAAGGTAAAATCTTTACTTTGTTTCTAGTAGTGTGCCAAGAATTGAAGAACGGGTAAAGGTAAAATCTTTACTTTGTTTCTAGTAGTGTGCCAAGAATTGAAGAACGGGTAAAGGTAAAATCTTTACTTTGTTTCTAGTAGTGTGCCAAGAATTGAAGAACGGGTAAAGGTAAAATCTTTACTTTGTTTCTAGTAGTGTGCCAAGAATTGAAGAACGGGTAAAGGTAAAATCTTTACTTTGTTTCTAGTAGTGTGCCAAGAATTGAAGAACGGGTAAAGGTAAAATCTTTACTTTGTTTCTAGTAGTGTGCCAAGAATTGAAGAACGGGTAAAGGTAAAATCTTTACTTTGTTTCTAGTAGTGTGCCAAGAATTGAAGAACGGGTAAAGGTAAAATCTTTACTTTGTTTCTAGTAGTGTGCCAAGAATTGAAGAACGGGTAAAGGTAAAATCTTTACTTTGTTTCTAGTAGTGTGCCAAGAATTGAAGAACGGGTAAAGGTAAAATCTTTACTTTGTTTCTAGTAGTGTGCCAAGAATTGAAGAACGGGTAAAGGTAAAATCTTTACTTTGTTTCTAGTAGTGTGCCAAGAATTGAAGAACGGGTAAAGGTAAAATCTTTACTTTGTTTCTAGTAGTGTGCCAAGAATTGAAGAACGGGTAAAGGTAAAATCTTTACTTTGTTTCTAGTAGTGTGCCAAGAATTGAAGAACGGGTAAAGGTAAAATCTTTACTTTGTTTCTAGTAGTGTGCCAAGAATTGAAGAACGGGTAAAGGTAAAATCTTTACTTTGTTTCTAGTAGTGTGCCAAGAATTGAAGAACGGGTAAAGGTAAAATCTTTACTTTGTTTCTAGTAGTGTGCCAAGAATTGAAGAACGGGTAAAGGTAAAATCTTTACTTTGTTTCTAGTAGTGTGCCAAGAATTGAAGAACGGGTAAAGGTAAAATCTTTACTTTGTTTCTAGTAGTGTGCCAAGAATTGAAGAACGGGTAAAGGTAAAATCTTTACTTTGTTTCTAGTAGTGTGCCAAGAATTGAAGAACGGGTAAAGGTAAAATCTTTACTTTGTTTCTAGTAGTGTGCCAAGAATTGAAGAACGGGTAAAGGTAAAATCTTTACTTTGTTTCTAGTAGTGTGCCAAGAATTGAAGAACGGGTAAAGGTAAAATCTTTACTTTGTTTCTAGTAGTGTGCCAAGAATTGAAGAACGGGTAAAGGTAAAATCTTTACTTTGTTTCTAGTAGTGTGCCAAGAATTGAAGAACGGGTAAAGGTAAAATCTTTACTTTGTTTCTAGTAGTGTGCCAAGAATTGAAGAACGGGTAAAGGTAAAATCTTTACTTTGTTTCTAGTAGTGTGCCAAGAATTGAAGAACGGGTAAAGGTAAAATCTTTACTTTGTTTCTAGTAGTGTGCCAAGAATTGAAGAACGGGTAAAGGTAAAATCTTTACTTTGTTGCTAGTATTACACAAACAATTAAAGAACGGGGAACGGTAACATCTTTACTTTGTTTCTAATAGTGTGCCAAGAATTGAAGAACGGGTAAAGGTAAAATCTTTACTTTGTTGCTAGTATTACACAAACAATTAAAGAACGGGGAACGGTAACATCTTTACTTTGTTTCTAGTAGTGTGCCAAGAATTAAAGAACGGATAATGCACCAATTCTAATTTTGTTGAGTATAAATGCCAACCAAGTATAAAACCAGAACGTAGTTCATAAAAAAAATGAAAGAACATAAAATGTATAACCTTTACATTTTTGGGTGTAGTGTGCAGTGCAAAACAAATTAATCAATATACATGAAACAGAATACTTAGCAATGAAGAAAAAGGATAAAGAATTATACAAGAATACAAAATTAATCTATTGTTGCAATCCTTACTTTGAAAAACAATAATTTAAGTGTTATGCTTCTATAACTGGAAGGAACTTATAAGCAAAACGTGGGTTTGTTTCGGGAGAAACCTAAAATTTGGATAGATCTAGGAGCGTAAATGGAGGTCATCATAAAGAATAACACAAACAGTCTCTCCACGTAAATTTAAAAAAGATTTTTTATTGCAAAAGCAGCTTTCAGCCTTCAAAAGGCCATCATCAGTGCCTATTGTGGACAAAGAAAGAAGAAAAAAAGAAAAAAAAAAAGGTTACATAATAAGATGAATAAAGTGAGTGTTGAGTCTATTTCATGTCGGAGATCGACATGAGGTTACTTATTATGTAACCTTTTTTTTTCTTCTTTCTTTGTCCACAATAGGCACTGATGATGGCCTTTTGAAGGCTGAAAGCTGCTTTGGCAATAAAAAATCTTTTTTAAAATTTACGTGGAGAGACTGTTTGTGTTATTCTTTAAAATTTGGAATGTTTTAGAATGTTTAGAATTTGGAATGTTCATCAATTTAAGATGTTACTTTTTTCCTTAAAATTAGAAGTGTTTAATGACACTTGAAGGTCTAAATTAATTTTTGAATGCTTTATAAATATATTTGTTAGACAACACTGAGGCCTCTGATAATATTTTTTGTAAGTCGTTTTTTTTTGTTTTTTTTTTTTTGGTGTTGTTTAAGAAAATTATGATATTATGAGAAATATTATTATGTAGTTTGTATTTTATGAATAAACAAACAGAACAATTTGTATTTCGTAGAATAGGTGTATGTTTAATTAAGATAAGGACAAGTGGCGGTACCTGGTAGACGAGATGTTAGACTCTGGTGGTTTGAAGGAAAGTGCACAGCTGTTAGGTAGATTACAAGGAGCTGATGGAAGATCATCTAGTTTGTTACACTTCCATGGTTCGAAGTTGTTCAGATCCTTAGTGGACTGTGGTTCAGTCATCCATGTAAGAGCTTGAGTCACCGTCACGAACCATACGTCCTCCCTAACAACAATAATTAGCACAAATAAATAATGAAATACCTACAAATACACCATCAACTAAGGCACAATCCATCAATAACAATGATAGTATTGGAATCATAGCTTCATTCGATAGCCGTTTCTGAAGTTGACACGCTAAGGTATAGATATCTCTTCATTTGATGTTGAAGTTAATCCAAGGGACAAATCTTTTTCATGATACTTCCACGCATGTCATCTTTGAATCTCAGTTTGAACTAAACTACTACTAAACTGTACATTTATAGACAGGAGTAATTTTGTTCTGGATAGTTTTGATTTTATCAATTTTTATTCAGGATCCCACGGCATACCTGGACGGCCTCGCGGAACACACTTTGGCAAAGCCTGATCTAATGGAAAATGGAAGAATTTGTAACGGGATATGACTAAGTCATGGCCAAATGATTTTTGTGAAGGGTAAACTTAGAAACGAGCAGAGAGGAGGATGGACCATTCTTCTTTTGGATTTTGAACTGCAGGGACTGAATGCAATAGAAGTTTGCACGATTGATGCACCTTTATGACCCTGTTATTATGGTTATATTAATAAGTAATTTGTTATTTGTGTTGAGTTTACAAAAATGGCGTGGGATACTACGCAAAAGTTAGTAGCTTTGATTGCAGTCTTGTCGTTTAAGTTTTGTGTGGTTTGCTCAGTTCAAATGCTGGTCCAATTATGGACGGAACTGGAGTGAGGGATAGGAATTTGGCTTAGGTTTACAGGGGTTAGGAATTCACATGGGCACTGGGCAAAATACTTTATTTCTATAATTCTGTACGATTAAAATAAATTATTTCTACTGCTATATTTTTCTAAAAAAGGAATAAAGTTTTCTAAAAATAAATTAAAAGTAGAAGTAAGTTTTACTTACAAATTTGAGGCGAAGTCCAGGAACTTATGAAGACCGTTGACAAGTTCCTTAATTTGGAACCAGTTGGTGTGGAATGGCATCATGTAAGGAGCACGGTTCTGATTGTAGTACCTAAAAACATTATTAAAATTAAATAATATATATAATTAAAATTTAAAAATTTAAACTAATCAGAATTGCAAATTTTTCAGACAAGAAGTGACCGACATTTTATGCATGTCTAAAACCAAAACCGGCTATAACTTTTTTCCCTGTCTTTCTGTCTGCATGGCCTCAGCACTTGTCAGACTTTTGTGAATGACATTGATTATTTTTTATACAGTAATGTGAGATAACATATGGCGCACTTTGAAGGCTTTGTCCCATTGAAATATATTGAGTAGAACTGACGATAAATAAACAAATATTTACTTGTTATATTTGCCACGCCCTGATGAGAGAAGTAGGTATATAAATATTTATACCCATTCATGATTACTATACGATATGGTATTGTCAGATTAAATGTTAATTTCATGATAATTATAATTCGTATATTTAATATAATAACTAAATATAGTTTATGAAACATTTCACCGTGGCAACATGACCGCCAGGCAGAGTATCTTCTAGGAAGTTGACGTTTTTTAAATTAACGAATTTAATCACACAATGCATAAAGAATAATTGCTTTAACTATAAAAAATTAATTAATAATGAAAAAAAAAACACTTTTACGATAGGATGTTTCTACTTGTTGATCCCTTTAATTAGTAAATAGGCATTACCTTCAATATTATATATCAATTAAATATTTTACTTATATTTTCAATTAAATTTAAAGACCTAAGAAACCTTTTCTTCTCTACTAAATTTCAAGCAACAATAGGAGATTTGATCCAAGATGCGACGGACCAACGGACGAACCAAGCATAAGGGTTTCTAGGAAGACCTCGAAACCCTAACTATCAAAAATGATGTAAAACATTATCTTTGAGATTCTTGAGTTTTCACGGAAGAAAGAACTTAGTGGTTCTAAATGAATTTTATAACTATATTCAGTACAGTAATATTAATTTAAAAAAAAAAAATGGAATAGGCCCTTCTTCCCGACACCTATTAATTTAAAAGGGTGTTTGTTAATAGGATTAAGCAGATTATTTTGCATTTTTGATTGTTTACCTAGAGAAATCTTCTTTAAGCCATTCGAATACTTCGTCAGAGTCGTGGCTGTGAAGAACACACTGGTCAAGGTAAGGACAGTGACCTCCTTCGTACGTTTCTACGTAGTGAGCATTCAAAGGAACTTCCCATACGCCTAAAAAAAAACAATACAGTACATTTAACAACGAGCTTTCATTTTGAATTTATACTTTGTATTTCAGAATAAATAATGTAAACTTGATGGGAGAAGTACCAAATGCCAAAATTTCACTGATTATAGTAATAGAATCAAAAAAGTTAAAAAAAAAAAAAAAAAAAAAAAAAAAAAAAAATCTACACATTGACATCTCGCGTTGACCTTAAGCGTGAGACTGTTAAAGGGTTGGCCATCCAGCGTTCCATCGAAATGGAACGCTTTAACCTAAAAACGAGAAGTGCATCGTGACTCCAACAATTGTATGCACCAGTGCCGCGTGAACACACGCGAAGGCGATGAGATCCGACCTATTACCCGCTAAAATCTCAAGCTCTCATTCACTCTCCTCCCATTTTTTTTCTCGATTTCCCCCAGCTGTCAGAGTTAAAAAGTATAATGTGTTTATTATAGTTTGGATTTAATAGTATGAACACACACATTGCTCAGTGGATGTTGATAAATTTCAAGGTCAATTTAGAAAATTTGAATTTGCGTCCAGGAGAAGGAGGTGTTGTTTAGCGAAGTTAGGCAAATACACAAGCAGAATGAATGGGCTACAAGCGAAGAATGAATGGGCTATAAGCGAAGATTGAATGGGATAAAAGCAAAGGTTGAATGGGCTATAAGCGAAGAATAAATGGGATACAAGCAAAGGGTGAATGGGCTATAAGCGAAGAATAAATGGACTACAAGCAAAGAATGAATGCGCTACAAGCCAAGAATGAATGGGCTATAAGCGAAAATTGAATGGGGTACAAGCGAAGAATGAATGGCCTATAAACGAAGAATGAATGCGCTATAAGCAAATAATAAATAGGATACAAGCCAAGAATAAATGGGATACAAGCAAATAATGAATGATGCTATTCTTTCATGAGCTTAAGCTATTATTCTACGATTTAAGAAGAGATGATTATCTTAAGATATTTTGTTATTGTAGTCTTAGAAATTTGTGAAAGTTTCCACGTAAAAAAGTTTAATATCTTGTTATTTTAAAAATAGAAAGTTCTTGTAATTTTCTATTCTTTGAGTATAAAATAATCCGACAAAATGCTACATTTTTAAGAAAGGAAACAGTAAATAATAGGGCGTTATTACTGTTCCGTGTAATTTCTTTAGGTTTAGTGCTACTTTTTTTCTGTTTAATAAACAGTGTAAGTCCCGATTAGCATTTTTGTATGCTTCTTAGGTTGATTTTGCAATTTTAACTTTATCATCTGTAACAATTAAATGTTTTACTATCACCTGCAAACTCTAAATGAAGTAACCTCTCGCCATTAATGCTGATGTCATTGCCTTCTAAATCTATAGTGTCGAGAGGATATTTTGGAAGGAAGCATCCCCAATAATTAAAATACAAAATTATAGCGGTGATTGGACATTATATGAAATATAATTCTGCAGTTTTGCGGCACATTATCGAATTATTGCTATAATTGGACATTATGGCTTTGTTCCAACCAAGCTTGGAACTGTCCGTGAGAACGTCAAGGGCATGCGCAATTCCAATGGTATAGCTGTTGTATTTTACCCTTTATGCATGCAAATGATGATCCTGCCAACGGTTTATGCTTGAAATTGTCTAAATTAAGGCAAAAACACATATAAAAACAATCCCTCTCCTTCAATATTTCAATTTAATCTTTATATCCTCAACACCTAGAATTTACTGATTATTATATTGGATTTATTTTCACCTGGGAATGATTTGGTAGGACAGGTGCCAGATTTGCACTCATGAGGAATCTTGTAGTCGAGAGTGTACGGCCAAATTGGTACTTTAGATGGAGGAATTCCAACGGAGCTGTCATAAGCCATACCAAAATCTTCTATTACCTGTAACATAATTTATTAAAAATAATATTAATTATAATCATGTGCCTTGGTAGGTCGGATAAGAGAACAGTTGGATCTCATTACTGGAAATGTTAAGAAGCATCGGGTGTGGTCATTGGATGGTTCAATCCAAGTTGGGAGTTCTGGGTTCAATTCCCGGACCAGGTCCTCACTTAATGTTCACCCAGCTTCGCCATAAAAATGGGTAGCTGCTGATGTGAATTGGCGACAAACTGATTGTGTACGCCAATTACAAGGTTTATATACCTGGAACTATGTTCCACCCATCACATATATAGTTGTAAAAGTCCTTTGGCAGGTCTAAATCCTCATTTACTGGCAATTGCGCCACATAATATTGTAATTATAACTGAAGGATGATGTTCAGACACTAGTCCCCTGAAAAACAACTTTGTTCATAGTTTTGAGTTTAGTAAACCCAAAGACATCAAGCCTATAGACAGCCCTGACTTCGCCGTTCTGTAGCTTGTTGTTTTTTTTTTTTTTGATTTTAGTCCCGTTCGACAGCTCAATGGGTCATTACAGGGCGGTGGGGTTATCCGACCACTTTACTCATCTACTCGATGAGATAATCAGTGTGAAACATGTCTGACCCCTCCGGGATTCGAACTCACGTCGTGGTTTGGACCTTGGTTCAAGAGCTAGGGCGCTAACCACTCAGCCACGCCAGCCCCCATAGCTTGTTGTTATTTTTAATTAAAGCTCAATAAAGAATAAATAACCTTCCTAACTAAATTCAATATAAATAGGGGTCAAAATATCACTTGTAAACCGGCTCGCAGTAAAGAGTACTACTGTCAATACAGAGATATGATGTCAATACCATTGGGTGTATGTTCTATATTGAATATGAAATTTAACATTGTAAAAAAATAGAATCGAAACATCAATCCTTTTGCCATTTTTATTGACGATGTTGCACAGTACACCAAAACTGTATTCAAACCTTTGTTAAACATCCAACTTTAGTTACTTAGTAATACAAGTTTCTCAGTTACTTAGATACAGGCATGCGCAATTCCAAAGGTAAAGCTGAAGGCTTTTACTTTTTACGCAAGCAAATGATGATCCTGACATAAAGATTTTGTCTTGGTAGCAACTAGAATTCTAAATAACCTACTTTCTTTTTCTTCGGTGTATTTTGTTTTTTAAATGTTCTTCAACAACAGTTTCTCTTACATTTTTATCTTTGCGTATGAAAACAGGTTTTATGAAGTTAATTTTTACACCAGTTATCTTTATAGAAACAAAAAAAATTACAGGGAAGTACTTGCGTCCAAGTACTTTTTAGGGTTTTGTAGATAATAAAAAATAACCGTTATGTAATTATGATTTTTTTTTCTGCGATCCCAAGAGTCCCAGGTTCTATCCCCCGGGGGGTCACAATGTTTTTTATCGGTACTAATGACAAGATAAATTAAATTTTTCGGGAAATTTTTATCACCCAACCATACGGTATAACCATGAAAAATTCGAAATTTTAGGACCAACCATTATATAAAGTTTGGGGGGGGGGGGAATTTTTTTGGAGGTATATTTTGACTTATAAAACCAATAAAGAATAAAACATTTAAATAGGTAAATATATATTTGTATCCTACTCTTCAGCAGCTTTCATTTGATACCCAACTCAAAATTTTTAAAAAATAAAATTTTGGGCGCACTCCAAATTAAATTTAATTAAAATTAAATTAATCTAAATTTTCGCGCACAAAATTGGTAATTTTTAAAGCCTGGGAATGAACTCTCGGATATATCATCGCCCCACTATAAGGTATTAGTATAAATTATTTCGAAATTTTAGCACCAGCCGATCTATAGTGGCATGGGGGGGGGGAATTTTTTTTGGGTATATTTTGATTTTTTTCCCCAATATGGAATGCAAAATTTAAAAAAGCATATATATATATTTGTGTCCTACTCTTCAGTAGCTTTCATTTGATACCCAACTAAAAATTAAAAAAAAAAAAAATTTTGGGCGCACATCACTTTTTTGCGCCCGAAATTGGCAATTTTTGAAAATTTGGAATGAACTCCCGGAATTTTTATCGCCCTACAATAAGGTATTAGCATGAATTATTTCGAAATTTTAGCACCTGCCGATCTATAGTGGTTGGGGGGAATTTTTTTGGGTATATTTTGGGGTATACATTTGATACCCCACTCAAAAATTAAATAAAATAAAAATTTTTGAGTTTACCACATTTTTTCGAATTGCACATGCGCAAATCTAGTCATGAACTTCTGTATATTTTTCCTGTGGTTGGGTCAAAATGATGCACCAGTGTTTCAAATTTCAGCATTTTCGTTTAAACGGTTCGGGCCCTATGAACCAAAGAGCGACGGACGGACGGACACCTCACCCTCGCCATAAGGGTTTTAAGAAGAATCTACAGAACCCTAACAAAACTTTTCAAAGCCCAAGTTTCATTATTTCATTGATAAAAGCTTTAAAATATCTTTTCGTTATTATTTAACGCAGAAAGTGATTTTGAAACAATTTCCTAACACTGTTATAATTATATTTCTTGTTATAGAGCTTTAAAAGTTGTACATAACAGTAAAGCAATTGTACAGAAATAATTTCAAAACACTGTTTAAAATTTTTTTCTTACTAAAATCTTCACACATGTCCTTGGGTATATTTCATCATAACTCTCCAGGGTAGCTGCAGTATGTTTTCACCTCGTCCTATTTATAACTCAGTTATATTGCAAATATTTAAAAACCGTTATAATTCAAATAATATATATGTTATGCAAGTAAGAATGAACCCGGATCTTTCCATAAACAAATAAACTTCCACTTTGCTTGATTATATGAAGGGTCCAGGGGAAAAAACGTCAATGTCCATTTTTTGCCAAAAATAAGATAGAACTGCCATCTAGTGCAGTTTGAAGTAAGCTTTCTATTGAGCTATCGTTAAAGAAGAAGAAATGTTTCATTCCCGATATTTTAACGTATAAAATATTCATATACAGGGGAAGAACTATCAGAGTCCGGGAGCGTGTGGGGAAGAAGTGTCAGAGTCCAATGCCCTAAGGGGGAGGTATAGGCAAACAACAACACTATCTTATCTTATCTAGCCTTTAATCGTGAATCTTTAATAATGAAAATTCACGATTGATGTTTTACAAAAACACATTTAGAGGACGTTATTATAGTTCGCCTATACAGGGAAACGAGAGGAAGGAAAAAAAGAAGGATGTCGGCAAAAGTGCGCCTCTTAAACTTTTATATTCAGAACCACTTCGTGTTAAGGCAGGAAAATATAAGGATTTGCAGCATTTAAAGCAGTTTCTGGAAAATCCGGAATCGAGGAATTTCTATTCCAAAAAAAAAACTTAAAACTCGCCAGTGATGGGAGTGATGAAGAGTTTATCGATAATCCACCAATTGACACCGACGATCTTTGAATTCCCAGACAAAAAACATCAGAGTCCACCTGTTTTTTTATAAATTTGTCATTATTTTATTATATGATTATAAAAATTAAAGTTTACTTTTTTAGTTCGTTCAATATGCATGTTTTAAGCAAAAAAGTATTTTAATATTATTTTTTTACCTGAATCCTACCCCTTTTTACAAATAGTAAAGTTTATTTTTTTGTTTACTCAAAACTGGTCTAAATGGACATTGATGGTTTTTCCCCTGGACCCTTCATATTAATTAATCATTTGTTCAAATTGTAATTTTGTCAGTAAATTTCTCGAATATGCATGATTATTTTTACATTTTCCCAGGTTTAATCGTTTTATGCCGATTTAGAGCTAAAACCAAAAAAAAAAAAATGCAGTATAAATGCAGAGCATTAATACGGCTTTACCGATTAGAATGAATTTTGGCACTTAAATAGATCGTTACTCGGCGTCTAACATATGACATTGATTGACCGATTTGGAATTATTTCTGAAATTGAATATTGTGTACATGTTAATCCTTTTATGCCTTTTAAGAATATGTTGTCGGCTAAGTTCGTCTGCGGGACAAAGCTAGGCAAAAGGCATTCGAAAAAAGCGGAGGAGAGCGGTCATGTCCCGCCAATTCTTCTAGGCGAATAAACAATTGTTGTAATAGTCCAGGAGATAGCGTGCAAAAAATGGTCTGACTAACATCAAGCTGGAATTTTGGGTGTAAGTTAATCTTTTATGATTATGGTCGACTAAGTTCGTTTGCGGGACATAGCTTTGCAATACCTATCTTAAATCAAACCAGCGGAGAGAGGCCGTGTCCCACCCATCATGGTGGACAATGTGATTTTCATGATCCTAACTATAAAATTATTTAGTAGACCAAGAATCAAGTTCTTAGTTTGTTGTTGAGCTTGGTTGAGTTACTTGATATGTGACCACTTTGATTTGAAGTAATATTTGAATAATTAACTTATCAACTGACCAACTAAAATTAACTTATTTTCGGTCTACTAACTGATTTTGTATTCAGAATCATGAAAATCACATTGTTCGCCAAAATGGTCGGGACATGGCCTCTCTCCACCGATTTGCTTTTGTAAAATGGCTAAGCTATGTCCCGCAGACGAACTTAGTCAACCACATATTCAAAAAAAGTACTAAAAGATGAACTTTTAGTATTCTAGCTTGATGTTATTATAGTCAGACACTTTTTTGCACGCTATCTCTAGGACTATTAAAACAATGGTTTGTTCGCCCGCAAAAGTTGGCTATTTTGAAGTTTTTATTATCGCAACTTTTCTCAACTTAGTCCGCATTTCTTTCAATAGGATCATTACGATATAATATGGGCTCAATAGATAGACCCTATACTTATATTATAAACTACAAAAATTATTAAAATTTCTTAAGCTGCTTATACTTATTAAGTAAAATATCAAGAACTAAAATAAATGGTTTTAGAAAATATTTGTTAGTAAGTTTTATGATATTATGTTACCTCATACTGAGTGTTGCGTCCAGGTCTAAGGAAAGGAGCTCTGACTCCCACAATGTTATTCCTTGTGACGTTAGCGAAGTGCCTCAGGATCTCACGCATTCCTATTATTTCTCCTACCCACTCCTCGTAACCCTTGTCTTCCAAACCTTGCTGCAGTCTGAAAACAAATAAATAAATAATCAAAATATCAAATAATAACAAAAATAAATTAATAGTAAAACAAGTAATGCACGCTTCACGTAAGTGTGTGGGGGTGATAAGCGCAGGTTTCTGTACGATTATGTGTAAAATTTTAATAATTGTACATTCTTTTTCTACACTTTAAGACCTTTAAATTGATGTATAACATGTCATGGTGTCTAAAAACTTTTTTTTAGTCACCCGCCATATTTGCCTCTATTATGGAAATATTAAATGCAAAAAGCGTACAGTTGTCACATATGCCGAGATGCACCTGTGTGCCAAATTTCATGTTTCTAGCTAGAGTAGTTTATGAATTGAAACATGGCAACGGACAGACAGACAGGCAGAGACAGAGCCCTTATATAAGGTTTCATTTCGTACTTCGTACAGAAACCTAAAAACATTTTTAAAAACAAGTTTTATCATGGGACATCCGCCATATTGGATTAATGGCATTTAGAGTGAAGGCATTTTATTTTTCGTTTTCTTCTCAGCAAACCCTTTCATTTGATACTCATATCATGGGCATGAATTCCTCTTTTTTCCGCCCTAGGGCGGTAAAGAAGAAGAATTCTTCAACTTTACGCATGATTAGCGAGTTTTTTTTTTACATATATAACAAAACTAATTCGATGTTTGGTTATTAAAAATAACTGTTAAAAAAAAAATGAAAATTAATGCGTGATTTAAGTGATTATGACGAATATGAGGAGAATAATACGCCTCCCGAAATAATTAATTCGGCACAAAATACAATTAATGAATTAATGTCATCTTTATCAAACGAGAAATACGAACTTACATACAGGAAGTTTATTATTTTTTTCTGTACTTATTAAGAAATCATAATTAAGAAATTAATAAAATAAAATATATAATAAAAATAGATATTAAATAAAATTAAGAAAATTTTAATTCTAAGAAGAATTAAAATCTAACAATCGTAGAAATAAAGTACAGTACGCAACTCGGGCGAAAACGGCATTTTGTGGTTTTAAAACGGCTCGTGTGGTTTTACTACCCTCGCTGTCACTCGGGTGCAAACTCCACACTCGCATGCAAAATGCTACTTTACGCACTCGACGCGTAATGTACTATTAAACCATTTTTATCTAACTCTAACCATATCTTTAATCATCACTAACTCTAACTATCCCTACCCCTCTCAAACTACCTCAATCATATCGTGAGTATAATAACGGAAGAAGTAGAAGTAGAGAATGCATTATGCGTTTATGTCAGATGAAGAAATAAAGATTAAAGGAATGCAACGGGAGGTTTTCAGGGTTATCTGCTTTGTCTATGTGAATTAGTAATCCAGTCAGGGTGAGTCCAACTGAGTTAAATAACCCACCTTGACCTTTCGTCACTAGCTTCATTATATATATTTCAATTCAAATACGCAGAAATACATACTTTGGTATTTAACGGTAGAAATTCATTTTAGCTGAATTAATTCATTCGACTTGTCTAAAAATCTATATCATTCAGTGGTACATTGTTTCTTGGCGAGGGTTTTAAATGAATAAAAGAAGCTCCCGTCACCCCCAATTAAATTATTTATAAAAGACTTCAAAACGTTTAACGGTGGAGCAAGCATATTTCTTAAAGATCTCCCATGAAAGACCGATTTCTCATCGTCTTCTTTGCAATTTCTACGCGACTCCTTCATAGTATCGGTAGACAATAAACACTTTTACTTAAATTAGATATATGAGGGTCTATGGAGGTAATCATTAGTAATGATAATGATAAAACTGTCTCACCACGTAAGTTTAACTTTTAAATAGCAAAAGCAGCTTTTGGCACTTATGAAGGCTGAAAACTGCTTTGGTTACCAAAAAGTTTAAGTTACGTGGAGAGATGTTTTATGATTACTTTTACTTACGTTTAATATCTCATAAAATTCAGTTACATTATGCAATAATACTAATTACTTATATAATGAAAAATTAATAAATACATACGAAATAGTCTCTGTGGCGATTTCATGTCCTTTGTGAGCTAATTCTTGAACCTGAAACGTAATATTACATTAATAATTATTTGTAAAGAATTAGATGGATTACCGTTCTTGTCTACGAAGAATGTTATTATTAATGAATTTATTCTTAATTTAAAGGCTTTATCTATGGTTAAGTAACATTAAAGCTATTTCTCTGAGTGAAAATATTTAGAAGCCACTAGAGTTTCCTAAATCCCTATCCTCATATTTGTGTTTTACCCTTATATTGTGTTTAACAAACACATGTTATCAATTCTAGATTCTTGATAACACACAGTTATAGCTAACTTTTACGGCAAGTATGCCATAATCTATAGCCAAGTATGCTATTTCTCTTTTAAGCTTTCAGAGGAAAAATTACCATGAGTCTAAAACGCATTGATCACTTTTGTTCTAAGCTACAACGTTAGCATTAATTTCTTAGCAAATTAAACTCTTAGGAAGCCAGCGAACTATGTAACTTAGTCACTTGTCACGTCTGCTCATCCCAGGGCCGCTTTTAAGCACAGGCTTCATAGGCTGCAGCCTAGGGGCCCGCACCACAAGTCCAGCCTATGGGCCCTCAAATCCTAGAAGCGGCCCTGGCTCATCCAACAATGAATTGAGGGCAAAATGAGGTTGTGGGTTCGATCCCTCACCATGATGCTCTGATTTACAAGTTTCACTAATGACCTGTGAAGAGGCTGGAACTCTTTTCCACGGGAACTGTAAAAATAGGGCCAATAAGGGCCTAATTGCAAGGCGCTTACGCCTACAGGTGGTTCATCCTCACCGTCTATCATTAACTCTAACCTCTAAACATCTCTAACTACTTTTGAATAATCTCTAACAACCTCCAAACTATCTCTAACCCTATCCACCTCTAATCATCACAAATAATAACCTCAAAACTAATTTAACAATCACTAATACCCTCCAACACATCCCTAATGATGTATCATCCTTATTCTATGATAAAATAATGTAACAAATTAATCAAGAAATTTATTTACCATGTTATAATTGCAGTACTCATGAGAAACGAAGAAAGTTCCCAAGATGTTGCAGCCGTTTGGATTCTTCCTGTTTTCGGTGAACACTCGCTTGTAGTGATCAAAGTTGTTTAGGTTGACAGCACCGTCGAATGTTAACAGGATCATCTGAGGTGTCTGTAAACAAACAATCAAACTGTAATACACATGAACGTAAGTTTTAAAAAACTGCATGCTCCATAATCTTTAGAATTGGATCGAACAGATTAGTCCTGGTAAGTTTAACAAGAGCATGTGCACATGAGTTGAAGAATCTACGAACAAACATAAAAAACTGTAATGATTATGATTATTAGTTGTGTTAAGGGGCATTTAAAGCGCATTCCCTTAAATCTTTAGAACTTGATTGTGCAGATTAGTTCATAAGTTTAACAAGAACATTATTGAGGAGTCTACGAACAAGCAACTAAAATAATAATTTGTTGGATTTAGGGGTATTTAAAGCGCATGCTCCAAATCTTTTGATTAGTTCATATCACTGTCTTGTTTATGTTTCCTATCGGTTGTGAATAAAATCCTACTGCAGATTGGAATGTTGACAGGTTTGTTCCAACCAAGCTAGAAATCGTAGGTTCGATCGTACATTTGTCATGAATCCACATTTGGATGGTCAGCATATCCATTTCTCGATGGATTAAAGCCGTCCCAAGAAGACATTGTGTTTGGAGCATCCTTCCAGCTGTTCGTTTGCAAATCATTTACCGTGTAATACTCAGCTCAAACCAATTATCCCTTTGTACGACATGCGCAGTAATGTCTATTGTCACACATGTTAGCAGGAAGGTTCCCTATCTGTTAGGTTTCCTTGAATGATTTTAATTCGGTTTGAAAAGAGACACAAACCCGTTCCAACGTGGCGACGATTTTATAACGGAACAATGTTAGCACATGCCTAAAAAAACACCCCCCATACATATAAAACCTACCCTAAACGATATTCTAACAATAAGTCAGACGCAGCTGAAGATTGTGCAAATAGCGGGTTTAGAACAAATCTAATTTGATAAGGTTTATTAAAAATAAGTAAAACATTAAAATAAAATCGAATATTGATGGTGATTGTTACCTTCTCAGGGTCGAGACCACCAGGAATGATGGTTCCATCTCTTGAACAGAAGCAGTATGGTAGAACACAAGTGGATGTGTCACATTTCAGTGCAAGATCAACAGGTGGTTCGGTGATCGGTGCTGGAGCTGCCATAAACAAACAACACTTGATTAGATATTGATATTAGTCGTAAAATTATTACAACTGTAATAGTGTGCAATAATAATAATAACTAACATCACAGTTGCGACGTTTTGTTGCATTAATGCGTTGTCAATTTTTGACTAATGCAAGATGATTCTATGCTGAAGTATTAAAGAATTATTTGGATAAGAAAAAAAAAAAAGTCCCTAGACCATAAAATGTGTCTAGAAACGTTGATCGTTTTTTGAGAAAAATATAAATAATAGTCTTTAATACCATTGAGTAAAATTACTCATTTATAAGTTACGTAATATTTAAAATATTAACAGTGATTCAATACCATGGAAATTCGGTAAAAAATAACCAGCATATACCTTCACGCAAGGTTATTTGAACTGAATCGGTGTTGCAAAGTTGCTTTACTGCATCGGTCTGATTGCAGTGGGATAATGGGCAGGTATGGGCTGTGCATTGCTTAAAAACTCTCAACATAATCTTCGCTCACAATTTGAACAATCACTAACAACCTATAAATTAGTGAAACAATGTTTATATAAGGTGATGTTTGATAAGGTGAAGAATTCTTCACCTTATCGAACGATTTGCGGTGTTTATTTATACTTCACAAAAATAATTAGCTGTTTGTTTAATTAAAGTAACTGTTTTTATCAAGTTTGTAGTGATAAACAATGTATATTTAATGATTTTCTGTATTTATTATTAAAATCCAACAATCGCATAGATAAAGTACGGTACGCAACTCGTGCGGAAACTGCATTTTGCTTTGCTCATGTGGATTTACTACCCTTGCTGTCGCTTGGGTGCAAACTCCACACTCGCATGCAAAATGCTACTTCCCGCGCTAGACGCGTAATGTACTGTATCGCATAGCCAAGTTAGATGAAGTAATATAGTAATATTACTACAATTATTTAATACACATCATAAGTATTCTTATAAATATGAAAGAATAAGAAAAGAAAAATGAAACAATAACTGTACTTGATTCTTACTTGTTGGGATGGGACCACACCTTGCCTCCGCCTTGAATGTGCATAATTTCTTGATGTCATCGAAATACAGCCCTGATGGACATCTGTTGACGTAAGGATAGTTATCTACACACTGAAAGCATAAAACATATTGTACAACATTAACTTTCTTATATGCATAGTATACAAGAATAGTGCACACAAAGATTATATTGTGGTAATAATCAATTTTGGCGGATTTCAATCAGGGCTGGATTTAGAGTGTGTGATGTATGCCACATTTTGTTTGTGATGCATGCCACATTTTCATAAAGATGAGGCTTGATTTATGGTAAACTCTTACATTTTATTGTAACAAATGTATTGATAATATCCTCAAAATTGCATACACTTGTTTAGTTTATCTTCTGCTATGATGATTTGAAGTCTAATTTTAACTTTTGATAATTGATGTGATAAAAACGATGCAAACACCTGCTTGCTCCATTTACATTAAGTCAATGTATAAATGTTTAAAAATGTAATCGTTCTAATAAAATTAATCGTATTTTAAATCCACGTCAGAGATATGCTAAATCGATGTCTATATAGTCATCAGTATTTCTCTTGGAGTTATAACTATAGTTAATTCGAAATTAAATAATAAATTTTATGTTCGCAAATCAAAAAGAAATATTTATGCAGTGTATGGTGGGGGCAGAAGATGTTGGGGCACAAGTTGGAGGAAGGCGCTACGGGAGGCCCTGATGGCTGCCCGGGTCGGTAAAAATGGCCGTACCGGGCCCCCAGTGTTAATATAACTGTAAGGTAAACCGCGAAGAGAAGAGACTGTAGGAATTTTAACCCAGACGCACCTAAACGGGGGCGGCGCCTAAAATTTGAAACTTTGTTCGGTTTTAGAATTTTAGCGACGCCCCCGATTGGGCGTCGAGGTCGAAATACCTACAGTGTCTTCTCCTCGGTTTACTTTATAACTGCCTGGTACGCCCTTTTTTTTCCGACCCAGGCAGCCACCAGGGCCTCCCGTAGCGCCTTCCTACAACTTGTGCCCCAACATCTTCTGCTCCACCCAGTGTATTGATCATGTCCTTTATGATTGTGTATATTTTATTTGTACATCATGGTCATGACACGGACCGTTTTCTGGTGTACCCAGTGCTAAAATTTTGAACTGCTAATGCTGGTTTTCAAAATATGTGTATTTAGACTTTAGACCAACAGATAGAAAGGAGGCAACATTTTCTTCCGTTTGAAGGTAAAAGTAACTAAAGAATATAAAATTTTCCAAACAGTTTTATAAACACAGTGCGCTTTCTTTAACACATATATTTTACGAAATTAATACATATAATGCATTTTCTTTAAGTGCAACTGCAAGAAGCAGGAGTACTTAGCAACACCTGCCTATTTTTGCCATTAATTTAAATTTTAAATTAAATCAAATTATAATTATTATTAACAATGGGAAATAGATAGATAAAAATAGACTCTAGCACCAGGACTCGAACCACGGGACTCTGTTTTTTATAGTGCTCTGACCAACTAAGCTATACTGGAGAACAATTTCCTTAGTATGTACACTACCAAAAACTTAAAAAAATGAATTTCTAATTGATTGTACAAGGTACAGGTACTAATCGGGTACTTTAAACGTTAATTCTCGGTCTAGTTACTAGTTCAATGTCGTAAAATTCGACTTCTATAGTTGTAGAAAATTTAAAGCTTAATTCGAGACTAGATATCTTTAAAGAAATTAGGAAAATTGTTCTCCAGTATAGCTTAGTTGATCAGAGCACTGTAGCGGAAATATAGAGGCCCGTGGTTCGAGTCCCGGTGCTGGAGTCTATTTTTCTCTGTCTATTTCCCATTGTTAATAATAATTACAATCTGATTTAATTTAAAATTTAAACTTTCCATAGTATGAATGCTACCAAAAACTTAAAAAATGGATCATTAATTTAAATCGACCATATACACAACCAGGCCAGAGGCGTACGTAAGTTTCAATACTGCTTCAGCAAATGACAGCAGTATAAACCATACTACATATTAGCATATTAGAACCAACCAGTTAGTGATCATTTAACATAATATAATATGGCGATGCTGGAAGTAATCGGAAATTAACTTCATTATTAGAATTTCTAATTATATTAAAACTATTAAACTACTCCACTATATTGTCCAATGAAAATTTGTTATCTTTTGCTATTTGGGTTATGTTATTGTTCGTAAGTTATTTGTAAATAGATTATATTCGGAAGGTAAAATAACGGTAAGAAAGATTACACAATGTACTTGAATTTCTAAAATATTTCCGGTTAGAAATTGAGGTCACCGGAAGACAACCTTCTCTTATCAATGTCGTCTTGCCAACATTAACTTGACAAATAATTAATACAAAACAATCACTCTTAGCAACAACATGTTATTAGTTTTAATATTATGAAAACATATATGCAACCCTGAATCAAGGTCTTTATAATTATTGAAGGTTACTAAAGCCGCTTACTATTCAAGAATTTCCAAATGATTTTATCGATAAACTTATGAATAAATTGCAAGTTTATCGGAAATAAATCAAAATCATTTTAAAATTTTATCATTGCTTGAAATTCAAAATTATGTATAGAGTCCAAGTAGGCAAAAACCCAAGGACCCTTACAATTTCTTGGTTTTAGGTTTGTGTACAAAGTACAAAAAGAAACCTTATATAACGGCTCTGTCTGTCTGTCTGTCTGTCCGTTGGTGTCTGTCCGTTGGCTTGTTTCAATTCATAAACTACTATAGCTAGACGCATAAAATTTGGCACATGGGAGCATCTCGGCAATTGAGGCAACTGGACACAATTTGGAGTTTTTACATTTAATATTTCCAAGATGGCGGCCCGGCAAATATGGCGGATAAATAAAAAAAAGTTTTTAGTTATCATGGCATGATATACATCAATTTAAAGGTCTTGACGTCTAGAAAAAGAATATGCAACTATTAAAATAAAACAAGTAATATTTTCAAGATGGCGACCAATATGGCGGGCGTCTAAAAAAAAGTTTCTTGTTACCATGGCATGGTATATATCAATAGCCAGGTCTGAAGTGTAGATAAGGAATATGCAACTATTACATTTAATAATTTTAACTTAATCGTACAGAAACCGCAGATTATCACCTCAGTCTGTCTTTTAACACATCTGTATCTCCAAAAGTACCCATAACAAGCATTTGTAACTTATGTTATGCTGCTGTTATGTTATGTGTTATACTTATAACCTACACTTAAAAAAACTATATGGAAGCCCAAAAAAATTATCCCTCAAAAAAGGGGTTGATTTTTCTTAACGGAAATGCGTTAAGTGGCGTTTTAAATGTAAGGGAAGGACGCCCTTTGTACAAATTTGTATATATTTCGTTTCGTTTTTTTACCATTTCATCTTTTCGCCATGTTTCTTTAAAAAGGGCGTTTTGTGTCCTTCCTCCTTTATTTTTACTTTCTCCACTAAAGATAAGAGACTAAGTATTATTATGGCGCGAAAATTCGATTTTGAGATTTTGATGGTTTTACACGTTTTGAGGTCCTTTGAGTCCAAAAAAAGTTTTTTTTCAAAAACATCTGTCTATCGTCTGTCAACTGTCTGGCATCGGTGCAGATGCCTGGAGCCTAAAATATTGGGCCGATTTTGACGATATTTGGCATACATGTTCAGAAAAATCATACCCCGAGGCGAAATGGGCAGATTTCAATTTGGACAGTTAGAAGTACTCTGGATTGTGTAATTCACGAGCATACTAATATAAACTATAATCAGAAAAAGTAGTCTGTGTAGCGAATAAATAATTTATATATTATGTAAATATAACAGTTTAAAAAAATAGGCTTTGAAAAGATTCGTAACAATGGAGGCTGTTGATTTTTAACAAAACAAATAAAAAAAAAAAAAAAACTAATATGTATTTTTTTAAACTATTTTTAGGGTTTTCATTCATTTTCATTGTTCTCGGAAATACATAATCTTTGACATTTTCAGCTTTATAGGTAGTTAGAAAATAGATTAACAAATGTATAATATTAAAAAATGTATTCCTCTCCAAATAAACCACATTAAATTAATACGTGCTAAATAGAAAAATTCAAAAAAGATTCTATAATCGCATTGAACTATTACAGTTAAATGCGATTCGCATAACATCTACGTGGAACAGTTATATGAACCGCAAGGAAAAGTAAACACACCTCTATAAGTGTTAGCAATGCTTCATATAATAGCGATAGATATCAATTATTTTCAAGGTCACGGTAGATTGGTCAAGGTAGGTAGCTTCAGCGGATTGTCCCGTAATATTTGTTTCTTTTTGTTTCCAGTGAAACGAACCCACTTCACGAAATGTTTGAAGTTCTTGTTTTTGTTTATAAATACTGAAAGGATGTTCACAGGGATGAGTTGCATCGTTAATTTGTAGTTACTTCTTTAGATTGTTACTCTCCCATGTTTTTTACTTTTCCTCACTACCTGTGGTAGGAAAAGTATTGTTTTGTAATATAAATTACTTTGATTAAATAACCATTAAGACAAAGGGATTTTAGTCCAGTGTATACTTTGGGACCAGGAATATTACACTAACTCTACAACTCTACAACGCGAGTAACAGTCTAAAGAAGAACATTCAGTACACCTTCTTTAGATTGTTACTCTCCTCTATTCTTTTTATAAGGGGAGTGACAATCTAAAGAAGTGTAAATTCGTATATCTTGTTGATAACGTAACGATGCTCCACACTTCTAAAGATGCTTCCAGTAGTGGAATCAAGAACTTTAAACCTAAATTAAAGATTAATGATCATAAAACAATTTTAAGAATATTAATAAAAAATGTATTCATTTTTAATATATTATTTAATATTTATAATCTTAATATATTAATATTTAATATATTAAAATTGGAGTGGTGTCTTTACATTTATCCAATCAGGCTCAAATTTTGTATTTCCACTAAACGAGTAATCCTTATAACGAATTCAAGTTTTATTTTATGTCTGCTTGTCTATGCGTCTTTTACGATCAAGCGGCTGAACAAATTTAGTTGGTTTTTTAGTAAAATGTTAAGCTCAATTCCGCGGGTGATATAGGTTGGGTTGTATACAACTAATTAATCTACCGTTGTGTTGTTGATACAGATATATGAAGATAATAATATAATCCTTCTCTGGATCGAAACAGAGAGACTATTATGACCAAATTGTAAATAATATATAAAATAATTTCATTCACAAATTAAATATTTATTCTTGAATTAAAAAATAACAAGTCAACACAAAAAGAACCTCAACGACCTCTTGTGATTTAAATAATAATTAATGAATAATTGCATTGTCATATTTTATTTTTTATTAATTATTTCATAATCATTCATGATTTTGATTTATTTATGGTGCAATCGACTGTGTGAAAAAAATTAAAAATAGAAACGCAATCGATATATTGATTTTATCTCTCGTATTGTTTTAATTGTCACCCAATCATTCATTCATTTCTTTGCAAGGACAAGTTGGTTTTGTGTTATTCACCCTTTTACCTAATTAATTATTGAAGGTTTAATAACTTGGTCTGCAAATTAGAGAATTATTGAGTAATAAGAAATCACTTAAGACTTAAAGATAATTAATTTGAAAGTTTTCACTGAGATTTTGTGGGAAATTATGTACTTAAGTACCATAAAGATAGTTATGGTTAGTAATAATATGTACAAACCTACATTTGCCTAGTTTGGAGTTTTATGTCCGATTCCAAATTTCAAATCATTCTGAGTCTTTATAAAATAAATTTTGTAGATATACGTACTGAAATTAAGAAAAAATAATATTTCCCCTCAAATCCCTTACATAAAATAATTTATAACAACGCTAACACGAAAATTACTTTCAAAATTATATTTTAAACTCAAAATTAAAATATATAGAGAACTAGCTAAATTCAAAATAAAATAAAATAAATCGGGTACGAGGTACCCCCGAAACTTTTCCTCACTTAGGCCACTAAAGTGGCCTCTCCTGCTCATTATCATTGGTCAAAAATTATTTATTTTATTTAATTTATTTAATTATTTGAACTTTGGCGGTATTTTGACAGATGTAAACAAACTTAAATTTCGCACTACAGTCTATAAGATTAGAGTTGGCACAATCGAAGGCGGGAAACAACAAATGTGGAGGTAGTTTTGGGGTTATAAAAAGGCAAAATCGGTGTTGCCATGTTATATTTTTTTCTGAAACAGGGGTAGAGTAGAGCATTTTTTTCTGAAGTTGCATTCAACATGGGGGACCAATAAAATCGTTTTCCTCAAAATTTTCCCGCCTTTTGATTGTGCCAACTCTAATCTTATAGACTGTAATTAATAATTATATTCGCTTATATCGTTTAAACTAATTATTGTAATTTCATCGTTTTTTTTATATTTGTTCCTTATTTTTTTCCGGTACCAACGATAGTCTTTATGTCAAAAAGGTACTTAATACTTTTGGTGTAATTAATCGTCAATCGATGGGACCTCTTTCCGATTTTTTACTATTTTTTTTTTTAAATTTTTGACTTGTTCTTTGAAGGTTAGGAAAAGTAAAGAGTGCAAACATAATATAGATTAAATAAATCTAGATCTTTGATCTTTAGATCATAGATCCGTATCATAGATTTTTTTAATCTCGACGTTTCAAACCCTCCCTATACAACGGTTATTCTCAAGGAAGTTTATAATATACAAGAATGTCATTTGCACCTAGATTTATTAGAATATGATAGCAGTATCTTAAAGCGGGGAACTACAGTATAAAACACATTTTTTTTTTAATTTACTGCAAGCATGACCTTAAAAATTTCAACAAATTCCATTGATTTACCTGATAGAATCTCCTGCAGGTAGCGGGATCTGCATAGTTGCCGTTACCTCCTGGGCAGACGAAATCTGATTCTTCACCATAACATATTCCTGCAACAATCATTATTAATTAATGTTTATATATTTAATATTAATTGAGTTATTATTAAATATGATTAATTATATAATAATTATAGTAGATTCGTAACAATGGAGGCTGTTGATTTTTAACAAAACAAATAAAAAAAAAAAAAAAAATAATATGTATTTTTTTAAACTATTTTNTTTTTTTTTTTAGAAAATATTTATAGACCGGTAAATGAGAAATATACAAAAATAATAATATATTGCACTCAATAATTACAAACCAGAGTTTTAAATTTAAAATTTTAATTGCATAATAGCTTCAACAATTCGGACGCTATGAATCAAAGAGCGACGGACAGACGGAACAACACCCTTGGCACAGGATTTCGAAAAGTGTGTACAAAACCATCCATAAAAAAATAGATATATCTATATCTAAATAAATAAAAAATATAAAAATATTTCTTCGCTAGAACTAAATTTTGTATACATTTATGCAGAAAAGTTATGATAATTATCATTATTATTAAATTTCACATAAACGAAGCAAGGAAGAATAATTTTTATTACATAATATGTGTTTGGTTTTATTTTGACAATCCTCTTAAACAATAGCTCTTATCATGAGTATATTGATTTTAAAAAAATAAATAAAATAAGATTTAAGTCCAATTTCCTTGTTCTAGTCTCTGAAAAATTGATTAATTATTAATATTGGCTGGTATAAATAGCCTTCTTTGTGCTTTGCAGAATAGGGCATCTGAGAAAAATTTGTTCCAATGTCTCTTTTTACATCAATTATAGACTAATAATAATTCTGCAGCCTGGATTCTGTGATCTTTCTTTCTAGTAGCTACCTTCATACCGTCTAAACCTGGATTTGCTGCAAACACTTTTTGTTAAGTATAAGGTAAGTTGAACTTGAGGTCAAGGCAATCTCCCAAAAGATAATTAAAAAAGTTCAGACTTCGATAAAAGCAGCTGATTTTAACACTCTCTAATATTCTTTTTAATGCTTATCTGTTCTAGAATATCTCTGGGTCCTTGGTTATCCACAACGCTTAACAACATTTGTTTCACTTGAGTAATTAATTAAAGGACCAAGGTAGCGGAGTGGTTACCGCACTCTCCTGAAACCTAGGTCTAAAAACCGATGGTAAGTTCGAATCCTAGAGAATTGAGACATGTTTTACACTAATGATCTCATTGACTACGTTAGACTCGACACCTTTATGATAAACAAATGACTAATGATCTCATCAAGTAGACAAATAAATAGTAAATGACCAGATGTACTATTTTATTATGCACATGCATATTGTCATCTATGTATATACATATTTTATGTTATAAATGATGCAATACCTTTATTTATATTATAAATGATTTAGGGAATATATGTCATTCAAATTCGAGAGTATAAACTTTATAATACTCACTTGACACGCAAGAGGCCTCCGGCTTATTTTTTTCCCAGCATTGTAATTAAATAAAAATAATGCTTTGAAACAAGTCATTTAATACTATATTAGTTTTTCCAGTATACTAAAACTGATTTCTAATAATTATTTCATCATCAACTTAAGAACAGCGTCATTAAGAAGGAAGTTAAGAAAAGATGTGTAATTACAATATGATTGATGGATCAATCAGCATCGCGATATAAATGGATAGCTACTGTGAAGTGGCGTTGATCCAGTTACAAATGTTAATTATAAAATGTATAATACAGGTGATAAAGCAACTCGCTAATCCGGTGTCATCCACTGGAGATTTGATTTCAAAAACTCCTTCAGTATAAAGTGGTTTTGAGTTAGTTCCGTTTTTCACTGATTTTAAGATATTAGATGATTTTTAGTTAGTTTCAAAACCTGAATTGCCTAAGACATTTTTCTAATATATTTTATTTAATATTTCTTTATTTTCTTGAATTAAATATTTTACAGGTCAAAATTTCAAAAACAGAAATCCATTTCAGACAGGGAACATTATGGTCTTTTAATTTGAGAGGTAGATCCCGTGTCTGTGTGTCTACAATATTTGTAAAGTAACGCTATTATCTTAGTAATAGTAGTACACTAGTCAAAGTAACACTAGTCCTATGATTTTAATAAAATTTGGGAGGTAGGTCATTAGTCCATCATTGTTGGTCCCACATAAGATAAAAATTTCTGCGCCAATTGGTTTTTCTTTTACATTTTCACAAAGTTTTCTCTTATTATCAACTATAAAACTATGAAAGTACTAATCTATTTCTTAAGGAATTTTGATGGTTTGTAGAATTTAGTCCATAGATGGTCCTAGCTTTCTTGACATTTATTAGTCCTCACTGATTTCTTTACGAATCCCTAACCGATTTCTTTACGAACCCCTAACCGATTTCTTTACGAACACCTAACCGATTTCTGAATTTCAAAGAACTCCAAAACATTGAATCGTTCTAAATCGTCTTTACTATTGCAAAGGTTTTTTTTTCAACTGATTTTTTCATCTTCCTCATCATTTAAATGTTGATTGTAAGTCTCCAGCTTGATTTCAGAATAGAGAGTCTGTTTGATCAAGTAAGGATAGAAGTTCAATATGAGGGGGGGGGGGATTAATAGATATTAACAGGAAATGATTGGTTCTGACTAGTCAATATTTGTTTTGATAAAAGTGCTTTATGCGTGTCCAAAAATAGTTAAAAATATAAATAATATATATATATATAGATTGTACAAGGTACAGGTACTAATTGAGTACTTTATAATTATAAGCGTTAATTCTCGGTCTAGTTTTAATGTCATAAATATTGGCTAAACTTGTAGAAATATTGAAAGCTTGGATTCGGGACTAGTTATCGGTTAAGACATTAAAAATCATTCTCCTNTATATATATATATATAAGACTATATTAAAATAAGACTAAAATATAAACCAAAACGATATAAACGGCTCTGAGAATATTCGATTATTATAGTTATGGCTCTACTAAGGTGGTGAGGACACACCCCAAGGATAAACCGGTCAAAACTTAAAATTAAATTTAAATGTTAATTTCCTACTTCACAATAATTCTTGTCCGATTTAACTGGTTTCATAACATAAAAAATTACAATTTCACGACCTTCAGCCAAACAGCTTGGACATTTAAATACATTCCAAGAAATACAAATATAAAATCTTTTTATTATGAATTCGTAACTTTTTTTTAATCGTCTTAAGAATAAAATCTATATTGTACCTATATAATAAAAGTTTTGTTTGTGGCAAAACTGGTATAACGAAATCGATTTTTTTTTTTTTTCGCAGAAGTGAGCGCAAACATGTTGTGCATGTTTAGGTTGAAAAATATTGAGTGGTATCTGAGTTATTAAGAATTTTATATATATAAAAAAATAAAAAATAAAAAAATAAAAGTAATAATAACTGTATCGGTTATGGAATTTTTGCAAATAAAATTAATTACTTTAAAACTACTATTTTATATCACATGATTTGCTGACATTTGTTATTATTATCGCAATATATGTGTACTGTTAACTATTTCATGGGTTTTACTTTAAAAAAAAAATGTAATTCATGCTGAACTAATTTGTTTGCATTCACTTTTGCAAGTTTTTTGGTAACTCAAATTATATGAAAACTCTTATGGCGTATTTTAAGAATATTTGATTCCTAGTATAATTTCTTTATAATGTTCATATACTTTATTTTTCACCCGTACATTCAACATTCAAGGTTTAATTGTTAGTAAGAGAACATAAACTTAAAAAAAAAATAATAAAATGTAATAATGACATTTTCAGGCACGTCAATGCCTCAGAGAGAGGCTATATACTTGTATAATACAGCCAATTTTACTACGTTTTTATTAACTTGGTTTCTTGTTTGTATGTTTGTTTGTCCGGTACAAATCTTGCAATCGAATTTTAACTAACATCCCGAGTAGCTAGACATTTGAAACTTTAAGAACAGCTCAGAACACGATGACAATGCATTATTTTAATGCTTTTAGTAATTTTTCAGCAGAATTTAATTTGTTTTCAGCAAATTTGCTACATGGAAAGTTAGTTCGGAAAAAATCCGCATGTTATTTTATTTGTTTTGTCATATCCCCAATATTTACAATCCTTCATTTTGACAGATTTCAAAATTAAGATTTTTTTTTGAGAGGTAAACATTGAATGACAGAAAAAAGAATAAGTAAACCAAGTAAATAAAAAATGAATTAATTGAATTAAAAAAAAACGTAGTATATAAAAAGTTCTTTTTATCTTGTAATTATTTTTAAAACTACTATTTACAATCACTTGATTTACAGACATTTGTTGTTATTATTGTACATGTATATAATGCCTACTATTTCATGGGTTTTACTTAACAAATAGTCAAGTTACTCGGGTTTTTCATCTCCGAAATTTGAGAAACTGAACCGATTTGCTTGAAATTGAGTTGATAGGAAAGTGCTCAAATATCAAAAGTTATATAGTGCCGATGTGCCCTTCCGCCCCCCGGGTTGCACTCCTTCTCGGGGGTGGAAATTTCTTTGCTCAAATAACCCAGAAATCGAAAGAGGGTCAAATTTTAAGAAAAAAATGTATTTTAAAGTTTTTTTGTTAAATCAATATTTGTTGAGTTATTCACGATTGAAGTCTTGCAATTTTCATCGAAAAAAAACACGTTTTTAATCGTTTTTTCACGAATAACTCAAAAAATGCGATTCTTATCGAAAAAAGTGTAGAACAAAAAATTGTAGCTTGTAAAAAAACAAAGAAATCCATTTGTTTAAAAAAATATTGTCGGTCCAACACAAAGCGAGATATACGCGATGAAAGGTTTTTTTTCTTTTGAATACTTGGATCGATGTATTATGCTAAATATATGTGTGTATGTATTAATGTGTTATGTATTAACGTTAAATAACATGAAAAGGATTCATTTTTCGGATATCATTGTAAGAAACTTTATTATAGTCCTTTAAAAAACCTAAAATCAGTACTGTTAATAGTCAATTGCATTTAAAACGAGCGAGTTACAAAGCAAAAAATATGTATCACTCGAAGTTTTTGTGAAAAAAGGCGTAGTAAAATTAATCTCATGTCCACCAGAATTAAAATTTCTTCTTGTAACTCAGCAATATATTTGATTTTAGTGTAGCTCATGTTTAAAAAAAGTTTGACTGGTTTAGAATGCTTTTTTTTAAACGTAAAGGGTTGAAGGGCTCGAGACGGGGGGTGCTAACGCTATGATGAATTAAAGTTCCAAAACGTGTTTTTTTCGATGAAAATTGCAAGATTTTAATCGTGAATAACTCAAAAAATATTGATTTAACAAAAAAAAGTTTTACCGCCGCCACTGGAGAGAGGCGATATACTCGAATTGTATAGCCAATTTTATACAACAACGGAAGTATAAACCTATCTTTTTAACCCTTCAATGACCTACAATAATACTACGAATCATCTATAAAAGGGATAAATATAATATATTGGATAAAGAATATTTGTGTTTTTTTATTGGTTACTTGTCGTTCCTTATAATGGAATTGAGGTTTTTTTGCATAAACAAATAGCTTTAAAAGGTCGGCTCGCAGGGCATTTTATTTTAATGTTAGAGCAAATTATGTATGATAATAGTTGTGATTCATTTCTTTGAAGCCTTTAGAAACGAAACCTATAGCCACTGATTCCTAGCAAGAGCCCTGCGCGGAGCGTGGAGTGAAGGCTTTTATGTATATATATATATATATA
>KZ652728.1:51675-87339 GCA_001010745.2 Gerris buenoi | reverse complement strand
AAGCTCACAAGCAATATATAATATATAGTAGAAGAAAGTTGATACATTGTATGTAACAAGTTAGGAAGCCCATAGTTAGATATAATTGAATAACACGACACTAGAGAGTGCTGCGGTTAGTGAAACTAATCACGCGTAACATCGCATCAATTATATTAAACTTGTGATTTCTCCTCCATTATTACACATTCAAGCCTACAATAAACACTAATATAAACTCTTATAATATATACTATTATAATAATATAAACTCTTATAATATAAACTATTATCTTTTATATAATCGAGTAGTGTCCCGACGGGCAACGGCGACGGGCGACGACTCACCTCTAAATGATTTATAACGTTAAAAATTGGTGCGCCATAAGCTGGGATTGAACCAGTGACCTCCAGCGTATGAAGCGGGATCGCTACCAATGAGCTTTCAAACCAGATTGAACCTTATAGGCTGAAACTTTCTATTTAAACAGTATAATATCTATTTAAATTTTTTGATCATATTTTATTCTGCCCGTTACCCGTTATCACGGGCATAACGGCTAGTAATAATATAAACTATTATAATAATATAAACTCTTATAATCTGTCTTTTAGTCCAAACAAATATGAATTCAAACACATAAGTTGTATGCCCAGGATTTATAATGAAAGGATAATTTTTTTAAGTATGCAAAAAATCAGTTTTGCTAGTCTAGTACTTCCTACTAGAACGGATAGGACGAACCAATTGTTCGAACCTTGCAATTAGGCCCATTACTTAGGCCCTTTTTACGCCCCGCGGTGGAGAGTTGCAGCCACTTCACACATCATACATATGTACATTATACCGCCGAAGCGAGTATGATGTGATCAATAGTGAGCCATATGATATCAGTTTTGCTAAATTGATACTTTAATCAATGAAAAAAGTCAAAACTGTAACAGTTTTAAAAAAAAGGGAAAATAAAAAATAAAAAAATGAAATAAATTTGTCGATAACAGATATTTAAAGTATGAAATCATTAAAGTGTTCAAAATAAAACGCGAGGAATCTATGTGCCATACTTCTTATTAGTAGAATATTTTTAATGTATCAAAATTATTTTATCTACGACTTGCACTGTAAGTAGACTTTACATTGCTAATAATTTTTTTTACTCCCTTGGGAGTAAAAAAACCGTCATACCAACTTAAAAGGTATTTTTTAGGGTAAATTTTAAGTATTATGTTGTTTTTTTAGCTGTTTTGTTTACTTTTTTTCGGGAAGGTTACTTTAGGTTATCATACAAAGTCTTTAAATTAAAAACAAACTAAACGTAATTAAATTAAAAACGTATATATTTAGTATAAGAATTGTTATTTTAATAAATCAAGTAACTAAATATCAGTTTAAGGTGTTTAAATTGCGTGAATTTGTAGGTAAAACTTTTATATTTACAAACTTAATAGCTATTACCCATGGTGCACTAGTCGTAGATAAAATTTAATACGCAACATGGATCGAAGTATGTATTTCTACTCTCGGGATTATCTCTCTCGGCAAGCCTCAAGAGCTAATACTACAGTTATCTCCCTCGGCCTTACGGCCTCGGGAGCTAATGGAGTTTTCTCCTTCGGCGTTGTCTCAGGAGAAAACTTAACCTCGAGCCAGAAAACATACTTCTCTCCCTTGTTGCGTAAATAACTACTTATTTTTTACAGGGATTAAAGTATCAAGTAAGCAAAAAGTAAAGGAGTGCAGACGGTTAAAATTAATCAGGTGTTATCTGCAGTCTACTTTCGACAATCCATTATAATATCATAAAAAAATCAGATGAGTACTTTTGAGGTTATAGGAGTAAATAAACGTATGTTGAAGCGAAGCACTCAGGCGCAGAAGGTTGAAACTTATATGGGACCAACAATGGGCTAACTTTGACCTACCATACAAATTTCGTTAAAATCGGACGTGTTGTTTTTAAGATATGTTGGTATAAGACCGACTGACAAGGAACCAAAAATGTTTCCTGATGTATGAAACTAATTTCAGTCTTGGAATGTTTTAAATCAAAGACATAAAATATTTCGTTCAGAACGATCCCATAGCTTCCCTTAAGCTTCGATACTCCTTGGTAAGCTCACAAGCAATAAATTGGTCATAGCTAAAAATCAAAACCGAAATGTAAAGCCACATAACTTACAAGTTATTTTTATGCACCAAGGGATTAAAGTAAACAATTACTTCCTCTTCCTAATCTGGTCCCAAATTTGGTATTTTGGTTACGCCTCAAGAACCAAGGAATGGTGCCTAAATCCCGAGGGGATAACACTAATTAGCTCTCTCAGTTCCATCTAGGAAGATAATTTTATCGTGAGGGAATTATAGCACTCCAACCCTACGGAACTATTTTATCTGCAGAAGGAAGCTATATGCTACATTAATAAAAAACAATGTTAGCACTTTTAATAGCAAACAAAAGTAACTGACAGTTTAAAACTAATACAAATTGCAATAAAACACAATTAAAAGGATATTTAGCTGATTTTAAATTTATTTGTAAACAAATCAATAATCATTGATAAGCTCATCACTCATCACAAACAAATCAGAGTTAAAAAGCAGTGTAGCCAACCTGATTTCAACAACTTCATTGGACTATCCATTCCTTCTCGACTATTTGAGGTGGAGGAGGACCTAAACAGCCATTTTTATGATATTTTTTTATTTTTATTTGTTACCTAGCCAAAACTTGTTTTACAGACATTTCAAAACTAATTTCATTTAATCCGGACTTTCACTGATCCGGACAGTGCTCAGGCTCAATAATCCGGATTACCGAGACTCAAATGAAAAATTAAATAAATCGAAGAGGGTACATAATATGATAACGATCAAGATGGAAGGAGAGTTATAAAGGTACATACATCGCGAGGCCAAATTGCGACACATTATCACACAAATAGTCGCAATCAGCTGTGAAAGGATCGCAAGAGAACATAACAATCAACTGTTACATCTGATGGATGAGTGATTCGACATCCTGCCTCGCTGTATCTGATACGCGCTGTCTTTCATTGTAAAAAACAATTATAAGATTATAATGTCACTTTCTGTTACCTTGGTCAGCTGATTATGTGTCAACCTACTCACCTACTTGTAGTTATTAAGGATATATCATGTCAAAAAGATTTGGACGTTTATAAAATTAGATATATTCTTTTAATTTCAAAAATTATGAAATACTAAGTGACAGTGACTTAAATATTGCGTTAAATTAGATACGACTTAATTGGTATTAGAACACTTATTAGTAACTCGTATTTTTGAAATCATTTGATTTTAATTAATATTTAAAATAGTCTGCCAATAGCTTCCTCGAGTCCCATGATCTTTTTCGAATCCCACTGGGGGTTACTATTCTTTTCATGTGCACATTTTAAATTGTTATGGGCTGCTTTTTACAAGCTATGCAACATTCTTCAAAATCGGATGAATAATATTAAAGATATAGGACTTAATAAAAAAAAGAAGCTTTAACGCATATGCAACAGAAATAAATCGGTCCAAGACAACTCAGACAAACTTTCTCTTATATAAGTTCATAATTACTTGGGCCAGTATTTTCCATTTAACTCGAAAACTAAGAGTTCAGAATAATCCTAATTTTCTACTGCAGCGGTATACGCTAATGACTTCAAATGGCTCATAGGAAAAAATCCATGGGATTTAAGTCTGGTAATCGGAAACTATAAGTGTGGTCCATCTCGGCCAATCCAGCCATCTTCATATATTGCGTTTAGGGAATCCAATCCCGAGCCGATTTACCTCTACGGCAATCCCGGGATTGTAAAGTAACAATCCCGGGATTTCGGGATTTGAAATTTTTTACTTTTTAAGGTATTTTGGCTGGTACAAGTACTGTTTAATAAAAATAATAATTAATTTTTTAAATAAATAACATAATTTATTTATTTCTAAGAAGTAAACTAAATAAACAATCATACTAATGAATTGAATAAACAATAATATTAATGAGGAAGACGAATGCACAATGCACTTACTAGCGTAGTAACGGTATACAGACTTCTGAGATTTGTTGATTGCGCGGTGTGGTCTGTAGGAAGTATTAAGAGAGAGGAAAGTATTTATCCAGCTCCAGCTACACTTACATAACTTTTAAATCAAGAAATTGATGAAAACTGATGTAAAAACTGTTGGAAATAGTATGAACCTGGAGTACAGACGAAACTGACCTTCTAAATACCATAAGAAAAGGAATGGCTCAATTTTATTAAGTTTTGTAAATTCAAATAATTTTAAAACCTAAACAGCATATTTTTAAGAACATTTCAAGTATGCAGAGTTTTGTTTGTTGCTAAAACGTATTACGGGATGATTAGTTGTTTTCATTTGGTACATTTTTTGCTTCTTTAGGGTCATTAATGTTTATCAATTTTTTTAAAAAACAAAAGAAATGCTAAATAACTATGGCTTATTTTGCTATAATAATATTTAAATAAATAATAATACATCATAACTACATGCTTTTAGGCTTTTTATAAGTCTAGTTGGAATTTGGCCAATCCCGGGATTGGTCCCGGGATCCCGGGATTCGTTTTTACAGTCCCGAAATCCCGGGATCGAAAATTTGGTCCGGGATTGGATTCCCTAATTGCGTTTCAAAAATCACGAGCAACCAAACTAAAATGTGCTGGTGTACTATCTATCATGCATAAACGCTATTACAATCCTCGTTGCTATTGGTACATTCCAGGAAGAGATATTTTCAATAAATGTCGATATATCTAGCTGGCTCGCTGGGAAGTCTTCCAGGTGGAAATACCGGTCCAATAATACAATCACCCAAACATTAAATGAAAATGGATGTTGGAAATGATTTTCAAGTGCTGCATGAAGATTATCATCAGCCCATACATGGTAATTATAAAAGTTCCTTGAGAAATTTGCTTCATCGGTAAACAAAATCAGCGTGAGTAGTTGCGGGATCGTTTTGTAGTTTCGAAAACGTTTGCAGAGGCCATTGACAAAATGGCATTACGTAGAGTAGAGAGTAACCAACCAAAATAAGTTCCGGAACGCTCTGATATGGATCCAAGCACTGCTGCTTCAAAATTACCAACAAAGTTATGTTTTTTAATTGAACATAACATATGCTTTTTTTCTGTTCACAAGTACCAGGATCTTCATCTTCGATTTTCAACACATTTTCTTCCAAATCTACCGCTGTTACCATGTTTGGCCATTTTACCTAGTCCACCAATTCGTTTAATTGTGCCTTTTATATGAAGATGTTGATGAGATGAATACTTTGACGATTTTGAATAAATCAAAATATGATAAGATATCTAATAGTAATTGAGTATAAACGTAAATAAGAAACACATACAACTATATAAACGTACACTTAATTATAATAAACAGGTCAAGTGTGTGCTAGCCAGCACACAGCGAGAACCCGTAGGCAACACTGTATTGTTTAAGTAGTACCCGAGTACCCTATTGATGGTGTTTTTTAAAATGCTAAGAAGCCTACTTTGAAAGATTTTATGGGTATGATATTCTCAAAACACATAAACAAACTTCTGATAAAGTATTTTTTTGCCATTGAACTGGAAAAAAGCCATATAAATACATCGAAAAGACCATACTTATAAAAAAAAACGTATTTTGCCAATAAAAAATAAAACAATTTTTTTTTCGAAATTTCAAAAAAATTGTATCTTTACTTTTGGTCAAAGAATGTTCAGGAATTTTTTCAGATTTTTTGTACTTCACATAAGCGAGATAGAGGAGGGGGGGGGGGCACGTTTCACTCCCACTTCAAACGTGGCTACGCTCGCCCTATCAAAGTTATAACCAAAGAATTATAATTCGTATCCATTAATATGATACCCTTGTCTTGATACACGATGTCGAAAAAAATTTAACCCTTGAGTTTTTTTACCCTAAACTTTTTGAAAAATATTATATTTTTTAAGTCGCTACTTTTTTAACATGTGTTGGTAGGTACAAGACATATTATACATGCCAAAATTCAAAGTCATCGGACGAAAAGGTGTAGCAGTGAGAGCGAAGGACGGACGGACAGACAGACACACGCGCGAAAATATAAGGGTCCGTTGGCTTTTGCCAACGGACCCTAAAAATGGTAAACTCTAGTAAACATAAACATATGCAGTAAACATAAATAGTAAACCACATTTTATCAACTACGGAAGGCTTGCATTCTACTGGCTAAACGCAGAAAATTGAGCATTCTTTGGTTTAATATAAAGCGTTTTTACATTAATTTTTTTTTTTATTTACTAATTAATAGGTAAAATGTATTACCACAATTATCTACCGTTGTGATAACAGTAAATATCACAAAAAGTAGTTTATATTGAAAACAAAATCTGACGTACTATTATTTACCCCCGAGAAACAGATATTCTGATAAATATATATAACTAATTTTCTGTATAAATATATACAGAGAAATGTAAATGTATTAATGTAAATTTGTATAAATGTCTGAGTTATCTGGGATCCATTTATATAATTTGATTTTATAGAATTTGCTCACACTAAATCTCAACTTACGTAACCATTTTTTTTGCTCAAAGATTTAAAAAAAAAAAAAAATTATAGTTCTTTTTGTCAAACCTCGTTAAGAAAATGTAAAATAGCGACTTGTTTCAAACCAGTGGTTTTTTAATTGTTATGTAATATGTATTTGATACAATTAATTTAAAATTAATATTTCATATATATATATATATTTGAAATTCCCATTAAGAAATGTTTTGTCTTAGTTGAATAAACACGAAATGTATTCATTGCTTATTCCTCCGTATATTTAATATATTACGTGTAAACATGTATTTTTATAATTAAACATAATTATATTTATTAATATATTATATCATAACTGATAATAAAAACAATAATAATTCATTCATATAACTTAATTTATTATGTAGATATATTCAACTGTATATTAATTGTTAGAGATATGAGTAATTACCTTTAATGTAATTTACAGGTGCATATATGGCACACATTTACCATGGCAATTTCATGGATTAAACAATATTTTTCATGTTGCCAAATTCAAACATTTGGTGACATGAGGGTGATTTAGACATGATTGACAAAAGGGAATATTTTTGATGTAAAGTCTGTCTGTCAGTCCACCTTTCAACATTTTTTTTTTTTTTTTTTTTTTTTTTAGCACCGTATCTTAAAAACTATTTTTCCTATTTTCAGAAAATTTTATACATAAATATTGCCCACATATATTAATTGATTGATACGAAATATAAACATTGTATCTCTGTTTAGATACGTAGAAAGTGATTCTTTACGTACTTGTATTCATTGCGCGTTTGATAATTCCTCTTTTTTCCGCCCCAGTGCGGTAAAAAAGAAATAATTGCAAGATAAAAAGAACTTTTTATATACTATGTTTTTAAATTTTCTTAAACCGTGCCATCGATATATTTGAAATAATATAATCGATATATTTCCTGTTTTGCTGTCATTTAATGTTTATCTCTTATTTATAAAAATCATAAATTTAAACCCTGTCAAAATGAAGATTGTAAATATTATGGGATATGACAAAACAAATAAAATAACTTACGGATTTTTTCCGAACTAACTTTTCATTCAGCAAATTTGCTGAAAAAGAATTAACTTCTGCTGAAAAATGACTAAAAGTTTTAAAATAATGTATTGTCATCGTGTTCTGAAAGTTTCAAATGTCTAGCTACTCGGGATGTTAGTTAAAATTCGATTGCAAGATTTGTACCGGACAAACAAACAAACAAACAAACATACAAACAAGAAACCAAGTAAATAAAAACGTAGTGAAAAATCATCTTAACGCAAGATTAGCGAGTTTGTTTACATTTAACAAAAACTAATTTGCAGTTTATTTAATTAAAGTAACTGTTTATATAGAGTTTTTTTGTGAAAAGCAATGCGTAATTAATGTCATTATAATGAAAATGGGGAGAATAATACGCCTCCCGAAATAAATAATTCGGCACAAAATACAACTAATGAAGTAATTTCATCTTTATCAAAAGAGAAATACGAACTTATTTATCAAATATATTTTCTGTATTTATTATTAAAATCTAACAATCGTAGATAAAGTACGGTCTCATGCGAAAACTGAATTTTGGTTTGCTCGTGTGGTTTTACTACCCTCGCTTGGGTGCAAACTCCACACTCGCGTGCAAAATGCTACTTTCCGCACTAGCTGTGTGATGTACTATAAATGCAGATCGTACAAAATTGTAGGTCTAAGTCTAAACAAACCCACAATAGAAGATTATCTTTACTTTTCCTCTTCCTTAAAGGAAAGTATTGTTTTCACCCAAAACATCCCAAACCAAGATTTCAACGGGATCATCCGTTTTTGGTGTTTTTAAGACAATTTGAGTGGTATTTAGATGGATGGATGTCTGAATTTGCATCCTGCTTATGAACGTAAAGCTCCTACAGTTCTTATACTAGAGTTGAAACTTAATATGGTACACAAATCAGTCTTCACACATGCAGTTGTGCCACCCAGAAAATCTTAAACTTTTAATGTCTTTAACCCATTTTTGCTGAGTCAGCAAAAATTATTAAACAAATTGAAAAATGTTTACTAAAAATCTAAAACTCATTTATATCTAGGATATTTTAAAAATTTTGAGATATAATAATTAATGACATTTATCAGAATGTTCTTAATTCTTCCATTGCAATCGGTAAACTGGGTAGTAATAAAATAAAAGAAACAATTCGCGAGAAATGAATTTTCCACCATTTTGGATTTGAACAGTTGATAATTTAGAATTTGCTATATTTTTCCTCTGTGAGTGTCAAAACGATCTTTAATACTGGAAAAATTCATGTTTTTAACTCTTTTGAATCAACTTAGTGGAATTGTAAAGAGAGTCAGACAGACTGACAGACAGTCACAGGATCGAAACCATAAGGGTTTCTTTTTTTGGTGTTACCAACGAAACCCTAATAAAAACGAACGATTCTATAGAATTTTTAATTTAATTTATTTGTACATTTTTAATTCTGTATAAATGGAATAAGAATTCTGTGTTAATATATTGCACGCTACATTCCATCAATTGCATATTTATAAAATTATAATTCTATAAACAATTATAGAACTCTTCTAAAAAAAAAGTATTTTTACTCGATTAAACATTGACAATGGTCTATTTTAAAAAATAAATCAATAAAACAAATTAAAAATAAACTAATAAAAAAAAGTCGAATTCAAAGTTAATTTATATGTTACGAGTAATGAGAAGAATATTGCATCCAAAACTTAAATTAAGGAGAAACAGGATTTAAAAGTTTTGCAATAATTTCAAACTCTTACCAACAGCTTGTTTTTATACTTCTAAAAATGACGTTTATATATTATACATATACAAGAACAAGTTCTGTATATATAAAGTTATATATGGCTTTTTTATTATTCGTTTTTTTTTTACTTAAAAAAAAAGAAGTAATAAAGTGGAAGGATTGTGTAAAAAGACGTCTAAATAAAAAACAGCTGTTACTGTTTTTATAAAGGATGCCGAAGAAGAAGGAAAGAACGAGGAAGAGGTCTAAAAAAAGAAGAAAAAAAAACTCGTCCAAAAGTTCTAATTACCACCTTTCTCTTCCTTGTTGCCCCCGAGGTCTTAAGTGGGTGTGGCCGAACGGAACAACCGATGACACAACGCGTCCTTCCTAAGATGGCTTAACACTAACAACTTTACCTTTATCTAATGATAAGTATAGAGACTTTGAAAAAATGAAGTATTTCACTGTATTTTGAATGAGAAATAAAAGGGGAGGGAGGACATTTAATAAGAAGAAAAAGCACAGAAATTAAAAAATGAATATCCACACACGAGTGAAAGGCGATTGACTGACCTATGAGCGCCGTCCAGACGGTTAAAGAAATCCAGGATTGCATGATGTTAGCAGGACATGCCGGTTTACTGAACTGATCTCTTGGTTCTTACCAAGGATCCCTTCCACTAGTACCTTCTCCCTCCACGGATTGATCGACACGTTCCTCTCCCTCCGACACTGTCGTAGCCAGTGTCTCGTAGGTCCAAGGTCCTGCCAAGATGAGCTTTCTAACATCAGGAGGTGGGAACTCGACACACCGCTATACCCAGGATAATGAAGAAGCTGTTGCAGCCACCAAAAAGATAACTTGGAGGACTTCTTTTGTTCGAGTACAGAAGAAAGAAAAAAAAAGATTTAACAGTCTTGAATGAAAACTGATTGGCAAATCCGACCGAGACAAGATTGCAATTTTGTTTGTTACACTGAAAATTAATATTTGCATTAAAACAATAATGTTAGAAGTTCATAAAGATTAATCATATTAATCAAATTACAAAATAGAAAATACCAAAAAGAACTTCAAATTAACATCAATCATTGCAATCTATCTATATATAGAAAGTGACTGAATCATCACGATTGTTTTCTTCAACCCCAGGATCAATGACTATGCAATTGTATATGTTCCTCAGTGCCGGCCCAAGGCAAGTTTTAGGATGGAGCGAGATCCAATTTCGGCACCCCTCTTTGCTTGCTTCTAATTTCTAATACATGGGTGTCGTTAGCAATGCATTATTGAGGGGGGGGGGACACATTCCGGGAGGTGGTCCAGGGCTCCCCCCATCGGAAAATTTTGAAAATATGGCCTCTCAAAACAGCGTTTTTATGCATCACAACACTTCTCATAAAGTAAACACTTTTTCATAAAGTAAACTTACGGTGTAGTTCGTTGACAAAAGTATGAACACAATAGTCCAGGAGATAGCGTGCAAAAAAATGTCTGACTAACATCAAGCTAGAATTTTGCATACAAGTCAATCTTTTTGCGCCTTTTAAGAATATGTGGTCGGCTAAGTTCGTCTGCGGGACATTGCTTGGCAATAGGCGTTCGAAAAAAACAAACCGGTGGAGAGCGGCCATGTCTCACAAAAAATGGTGGACAATGTGATTTTCATGATCCTGAGTACAGAATTAGTTAGTAGACCAAAAATCAAGTCGATGTTATTTTCACACTTGATAGGTTAGTTATTCAAATATTACTAAAAATAAACGTTGTCGCTTGTCAAGGGACGAACTAACATCAACTTGATTTTTGGTCTACTAACTAATTTTGTACTCGGGATCACGAAAATCACATTGTCCACCATTTTTGGTGAGACATGGCCGCTCTCCGCCGGTTTGTTTTTTTCAAACGCCTATTGCCAAGCTATGTCCCGCAGACGAACTTAGCCAACCACATATTCATAAAAGGCGCTAAAAGATTGACTTGTATGCAAAATTCTAGCTTGATGTTTGTCAGACACTTTTTTGCACGTTATCTCCTGGACTACAAGTATTTTTATAAAAAATAGCAAACTGAAATAGCAACCTTAACATTTTTTTTAGGGTTGCAATTATATAAAGTTTAGTTCAAAACAGGACATTGGATTTTGAGGGGGTGGTCAAGCTATTGCAGCTCCCAGACGAAGGTGGGGGCCCTAGGAAAATTTTGAGAATTTTAAGAAAAAAATTGAATTTTTTAGTAAAGTTATCTCTTTTGACGTCAATCTGCATTATTTGGCCTGTTTCGTACTGTCCGATTTATTTCGTTTTTAGGGTTTTGTAGATACTTCTCAAATCCCTTATGCCGAGGGTGCTCTTTGATTCATAGGGCCCGAACCGTTTCAGTGAAAGTGCTAAAATTTGAAACACTGGTGCAACCATAGGAAAAATATACAGAAGTTCAAAATTAAATATGCGCATGCGCAATTCGCAAAAATGTAGTAAACTCAAAAATTTATAATTTTTTTAATTTTTGAGTGGGGTATGTAACTTAAGGCTCTACCGCCCTTTGAGGTTAGGAAAAACAGTAAAATTAAAATTATACTGGTTATAAGCATAATATCAAAAATCTAAGTACAGGCTTCATTCCTAATTTTAATTCTGCACAATTTGAGCCCTATTTCAACTTCCTATGATAAATAGTACAGGCGCCATTTCAATACAACGATAAAACTCGTGAGTCAAACTCTTAAATAAAACTCTTGAGTCAAGATGGTGGCCATTTAAATTTTGGTATGCAAAATTTGTCATAAAATCTACGAAAACAACGTTTCCGAAACCACTCTTTATCTCTGACCAGAAATTGGATACCTACGTTGGCTCCTCTTAGTCCTTGGTGCTCGCTAACAATTCTTTGATCGTTCCACCATCATCATTAAAGATGGCGGTCATTTATATGCGAATATTATCAAGATGATGTCAGTGAAATCATTTGCACAAGAACCTTAAAATATAAAATTTTGCTTCCTTTAATGACTGACCTTTATGAAAGGGTTTTCCAATTTTGGGTTTAAACAATTTTGATGACAGATATTCTCTCAATCTAACTATCACTACTTCGCCATGAGAGGGAGGAGATGGTCGGGGGTTGACAAATTTACAGGTTGACAAATTTAAAAATTGGAAACGATCACGTCGAGAGTGCGAATACGCTCGAGGAAGGGACAAACCTGCCGTCCTCCAATCACGATGCACTGTCTCCCAGCTGGCATAAGAGAATAGAACTGCTCTTGTCGACAATGTACTGATTTTTTCGACAAGAGTGGCATTGTTTGTTGCTTTTGAATAAACTTCCTATCACGCGATGTGACTCAACATAGGTAGAAATTGTAGAAAGATTAGCGCTGAAAGTGGAGGAGGTCCTCCGTTTTCACGTCCGTCTGCAGGAGCAAAAAAGAAAATGCACAGTCCAGCGAAAACCCGCTCGTGTCATATTGGCTAAACTGTGGTTCGTTTTTCACGGAAACCATTCAATAAGTGTGCGTGTACAGACTGGTCACTAGTTCTCTAACAATTAAGCGAAAGAATTAAACAGTGAAGTTATATCAGAGTGGCCACAGTTAAAGCAGCCAATTGATTACTTACGCAGGTTTTGAATCAGAGACATTACCGGAATCTTTAAACTTCAAATTATTTTTGTTTCGAATTCAGAATTTCATCAGTACGCTCTACCTGATGGTGTGATTAGAGTCGACGCGTTGACCCCCATATCACCTTAACGATTGTATCATCTTAACGATTGTAACGATTGATCTTAACGATTGATCATCTTAACGATTGTATTAGAAATCCGTTCTGGTCAGCTTTACATGAGCTGTTGCACCAGATATTATTATTACTAATATTTACCTATCCGCTGAAATAGATTTCCACTGCATTTACATAAATATACTAAAATGAAGCACAGATATGTATTGCGGGTTACAATATAAGATTTTAAAAAACTATTATATTAATGGGATGGCCTAAATGTCACAACAGAATCAAAAAGGGTAATTATGTTATAATAAAGTGTATTAGTAATTTTTGACTTCCTTATTTCAGAGAGAGTATTGCAGTAGCGGCAAAATTCATTAAGTCCAAAAAAGGATTCTTAAAACATCTGCTGTCTGCTGTAAAGAATTCTTAAATCATTCTTAAAATATCTGCTGCCGTCTGTACAGAAGCTGTTGAGCCGATTTCCATTAAATTTTGGCATAAGAATGACATGCACAATCAATGAACGAAAATGAGAGAAATTAATTTTAGCTCTAATTTTGGGTGACTGCCCGTCCAAATCGCTGAAAAAAAAACATGAGAATAATTATTATCAAAAACGGTTCCATCATTTTAGCCCAAAAATAAGAATTTAACTAAAATGTAGTTATTCCGAAAAAAAAAAGGGGCTAAAATTGCAAGATAAATAGTTATTTACGCACCAAGGGAGGAAACAAAGTCATTACTCCCTGAGCGTTATTGTTGGTTCCTGAGGCGAAGCCGAGGGAACCATACTGTCTAAATCCCGAGGCGAAGCCGAGGGAGTAATTTAGTTGGTTCCTGAGGCGCAGCCGAGGAAACCATGAAGTTTAATCCCGAGGCATAGCCGAGGGAGTTAATTTTAGCGAGGGTGCTATGACTTTTTGCTCCCGTGGTCCGTACAAGATTTTTCCTCCAGAAGGGTGGAAAACAACACAAACAAACCTAAGATTTCGACTTATCAATTTATTTAGGTATTAAAAACTAAGTTTACAAATGTTTATACCTTTAATTTGTTTAACGACTTTTAAAAACAAAAAAAAAAAAAAAAAAAATTATAACTTCTTATTGTAGAAAAAAATAACGTAAATTAAATGTGCAATTCATCAATTCCAACTATGTTTTCTTTGATTTCTATAATAACTTAAAGTTATTATAGAAATCAAAGAAAACATAAAAAATTTTCCTCGGGCCCCTAAAAGCGCGGGGCCCGGGGCGGTTGCCTCTGCCTAAGGGCAGCCCTGATAACTTTCAATAACTATGTAATTATAATAATAACTCTATAACTCAAATGTTTAATAATACAAAAAATGACTAACTGAATAATATTTCATTTATTTGTGTTTATCTCTAAAATACGAGAAATCAAAAACATAAATATAACCTGATGGGATGTAACCTACCTCTTTTCTATTTAAGTTTTGTTTAAACTCAGTTATGAAGTCATACGACATTTTAAAATGACGATAAAAATTAAAGTATCTCGGCAATCAAAAGTACGTGTCATTTAAACTCTGTAATATTTAATAAAAAAGCTTTTAACCTGTCGAGTCATTGAGTTAAAAAAACTGCTATTAGTTACGAAACAGGCAACACTGATTTTTTTAAAGAATAATAAGTTGGCTCTACTGTTACTTTCCACCACGATTTTTACTTTCCGCCACGATTTCTACTTTCCGCCACGATTTTCACAACTAGGCTGTAATGGGATCCTTTCCTCCCTATAAACTAGGGTGGAAAGTTACTGTTTCCTCCCTTCTGGAGGAAAAAAAACTTTTCGTATACTACGTTTATAATTTTTTTGTCATAAATCATAAATTTGAAACCTGTCAAAATGAAGATTGTAAATATGGGATATGCCAAAACAAATTATATAACTTGCGGATTTTTTCCGAACTAACTTTCCATACAGCACAATTGGCTGAAAACGAATAACATTTTGCTGAAAGATGAATAAAAGTATTAAAATAATGCATTGGCATTGTCGTTGTGTTCGTAGCTATTCTAAAAGTTTCAAATGTCTATAGCTACTCGGGAAGTTAGTTAAAAATCGATTGCAAGATTTGTACTGGACAAACAAACAAACAAGAAAGCAAGCTAATAAAAACGTATTAAAAAATAGATAACCAAATGTAAACAATCACCTGTTTAACACTGTAAGGTCACTTTTTAGGGTTCGAGTTCATCCTAGAAGCCCTTATGCTTTTGGTAGTTCGTCCGTCGTATCTTAGAGTAAATCTCCCGACCTATTGTAACTAGAGATTTGAAATTTGGTATACAAGTGTATATTTTTCACACAAAAACAGGAAAAATATCGTGAACTTTACTACTCAACATTTCTTCGATCAGCGATCAATTGCGGACTGTCGCAACATTTTTGTTATTTTTGAATGGGGTATCATAGTAAAGGTATTGAAATGTAGATTACAAATATATACCGCGTTTCCGAAATGGCGGCCATTTTACCAAAATTAAAATTGGTCAGCAAATTATTATTGCCACAGTTTTCTCGCATCCTAACAAATGTATTTTATAAATTCTATGCTTTTGTAACCAATTAATTGAAAATTTAATTAATTTGAATAAAAATTATTTAATTTGCGATTGATAACAAAATTGATTTTCAATCTTCTTGTATTTTTTGAACCCTTTATTTCCAATTTTGATTCTGAATAAAAACACTATATAATTATATGTTTTTTGGGTCTATAGGGTCCCAAACCCCCTATAGACACTAGAACCCCCTAGAACCCTATAGACCCCAAAAAAAATATAATTGTATAGTGTTTTTATTCAGAATCAAAATTGATTTTATTTTCCCCTTTTTTTATAAACTTCCAAAATTGTTTTGATATTTATATGAATAAAAGAATGAATTTAATAAGCCGAGGGGGTTAAAATTAATTTTAACCCTCATTTTACTTTCAACAAACCCCCACATTTTTTTAAAAAATCAGACGAGTAATTTTGCAGATATTGGTGTAAATAAATGTATCTTTGTGCACAAGTAGAAGAAAAACAAATGAACGTAGAACTTTGGTACTACTTTGGGCTAATTATGACCAAGTATCCAAATTTCATTAAAATCGGTCTTATGATATGTGTTTTAGATATTATAGAATCGCAATGATGAATGATGAATATGAGAAATATTTTGTAGTCCACGCGATTAATCTACAATTTAGTTTTATAATTATTTAATATTGAAATAAAATTAGATTAAAGACATTATAGATTTATTAACAGTTAATGATATTTATAGATAAAAAAAGAGAAGAAGAAATATTTATTTTGATAAGGTAATATCTCGGCCGTTAAACCAGAGAGCGCTGAGTGTTCCGCATATAATCAGTGTTTGGCCAGTGATGTGTAAGAGTGATAACAGCTCCCCCCCCCCCCCAAAAAAAAAAAAAACTAAAGATAATTTTACCATTAGAGAGCTAATTTTCAGCATTATTATCTATAATATATAAAAAAAAAAAAACTTTAAAAAAAAATAAAGCCATTCTAATATCAGTCACTCGAACAGTTTCTTTCAATATGCTACTAAAATCAGCTACAGTTAATGTGGTTTGATTTAGTTATTACGAGAAAAAATACAACGATTATATTACGTATTTATTTATTTTTAAATTAATTAATTATATAATCAACATTTTTGATTTATCATTGTTTTTATAATTATATTTTATCACATCAAATCTCAATTTAAAGGTATAATTACAATTGAAATATAAAATGATAAACATAATTTAATAATAATATTTAATATAAATACATATAATATATTTTTCAGATGTCTATAAATTCAGATATATTTTTATTTATTTCAATATAAGTTGTTTATTTTACAATTTAACAATAATTATATACAATTTTATTTATTCATATTTGTATTTATTTTATTTTTCTAACAAAATAAGTGTATAAAATGTTATTTATTCATATATAATTTATTTATTTAGTTTATTTAATTACAGTATTAATTCTAAATTCAACAGTGGAAATTTATAAAATGGATAAACACAATTATAACATTTGAATGGTGAGATCAATATTTAATTTTAATATTATTATCATTTATTTTAAATTTAGACCAACTAAAACTACTTTAATAACCAACTCATATTTTTGTTTATTTATTTAGTTTTTTTTTGTAGCATTTATTTTTAATTATTTATTATACTATATTTATCAAATTTAATATTATATTGACATATATCATCTGAACAATCTAATTTTTAGATTTTCATATCTTTAGAACTATGTATTTGGAATGTGATAAAACACAAACTGTAGCTTCATATTAATCAAATTGTGATAAATTAACATTTAATTATTGGAATTATGATGCAATTTTTAGTTAGACACAGTTGAATTACCAATATGATGAATAAGTAGTCAAATGAAAAATGTTTTTAATAATGAGATATAATTAAGTTTAGTGTGTGGACAATATTATATACATTACTTATTTAATGTTACATATTTATTAAAAATTAGGATGTCATTATATTATATCAGGACGTAAGTAAATGTATTGTAATGAGAAATTATAACAAATAGAATAAATAAAAAAATATATTTTATTCCTGAAGTAGGCTCAAGATGAGATGAAATGATACTTTAATAAGTGGTAGTTCTGTTATTTAAAACCCAATAGATCTGGAAATGATAATTTAATAATTTAAAGTATAATATGGAAAAAGAGAAACATACCATAAATATGATTATATTAAGGTGACAGGAGTTATATAGATTTACGATTTACATAAACAATAAATAATAAATTATCTATAAAGAAATTATATTGAAGTGTAAATTAAGTTTAACAAGTAAATATTAATTTAAACAAAAAAATAATGTATTATATTAATGATTATCTCGATTAATTTGACAGATTTATATTGATTTTCAAATAAAATAAATAATTAATTAAAGAACTATAAAGAAATTATATTGAGGAGACTGGAGGTTGACAAGTAAATATTGATTTACATTTAAATGTATAGAATTAATTAGATAAAGACAATCTTAAAGTGACAGAAGTTTGACGAGTCAATATTAATTTACATTAAAAATATAGCATACTGTAAATTATAAAGAGGTCACATAGAGGTGACAGGTGATTAACAAGTCAATATTAATTTACATTAAAAATATAGCATAATGTAAATTATAAAGAGGNAAACTCTAATCACTCCCAACGTATAAAGTTTTATTAGTGACAGTCGATCCTTAACTTTCAGGGATTCATCTATGGTCAAGAATTTATTTGAGACTTAATTTAAACATTATTTGTTTAAAAACGGAAAAAAAGCCTTCTGTTCATTAGGTTTGAGAGAAATCAACCTTGTACTTACTGTCTTGCAATTAACATTTGATATTTCATCTACTCGATTAACTTTTAATATTTGATTGTTAAGCGTTGTGCCTGTTTAAGTTTATGTTCCTTTGATAAAATTGCCGTGATAAACGTTTTTATGACGTCCATTAACTCATTTGGTTTCCTTAACGAGACACGAAGTCGAAATGGTCAAAGAGATTTATGAATTGAGCAAATAAACTATAAATATAAATTAAGAGGTTGTATCATCTATGTATTAGTGGAGTTAATACGTAATTTTACTTATTATTTGTTTTAGTATTATTCAATTGAAATATGAAGTAATTTTTCAATATCAACAGTGTTATTATATATGTAATATAATATTTTTAAAGAGGTAACATTGAGGTGACATCAGGAGTTTGACAAGTTAATGTTTATTGGAATAAAAAAAAAAAAAAAATAATAATAATAATAATAAATATAAAGATATTAATTTGAGAGGACATACAAGTTTGGGAAGTTACTATTATAATTGACATAAAAAAGAGAATTTATTATATAAAGAGTATCTTAAAGTGACAGAAATTTGACAGGATTACATTGTTTTACATGTAATAAATAATGAATAAAATATCTACAAATTAATTATATTGACATGACAGGAGTTAAAGTTAATAATGCTTTACATTAAAATATTAAATTTATCGGGAAGTGACAGAATTTTGACAAGTTGATATTAATTTACTTAAAAATGGAATTACTTACCTATAAAAAGGATATCTTGGAGTGACAGGAGTTAAACTTGTTAATATTAATTTACATTAAAAAAAAAAATAGTTTCATGTAAATTATATTAAGAGGTTATATTGAGGTTATAGAAGTTTGATAAGTTATTGTTGATTTACATAAAATAATGAAATATTCTGAAGAGATTATTGCTAGGTGACCGGAGTTCGCCAAAGTTAATATTAGCTATGTTATAGTTAAACTAGCCGTTATGCCCGTGATAACGGGCAGAATAAAATATGATCAAAAAATTTAAATAGATATTATAGGTATAGGTAGGATACTACTGTTTAAATAGAAAGTTTAAGGCCGAAAGTTTCAATCTGGTTTGGTAGCTCATTGCTAGCGGTCTCGCTTCTTACGCTGGAGGTCACTGGTTCAATCCCAGCTTATGGCGCATCACTTATTAACGTTATAAATCATTTAGAGGTGAGTCGTTGTTGGGACACTACTCGATTATATAAAAGATAAGGAGTAGCGCCCCCTAATTTTGAGCTAAAATATATTTCTCGCCTTCACCTCGGGTTATGATTTTTCTGAACATTTATGCCAAATTTCGTCAATCTCGGCCCAGTAGTTTAGACTATATGCGTCTGCACAGACGATAGACGACAGACAATGTTAAAAATCACTTTTTTGGACTCAGGGGGACCTCAAAAGTGTAAATCCATCAAAATCTCCAAATCGAATTTACGCACCATCACAATACTTTGTCTTTATATGATAAAGTAAATAAAAGCTTTGTTGTAAATTTATTAAAATGTGACATAATACCTGTGATTTACAGAAGTTATTTAAAAATGATATAAAAAAATTAACTAACATATTCTCATAGCAAATTGTAAATACATAAATATTGAGTCAATTAACTTGATAAATAAATTCTAGGTACGTCGAAACGTCCTAGTTGGTCTTGAATTAGTCAGTTTTATTATAAACATGCCACAACACCCAAAAATGCACTGAAATTGATTTATTTAAAATTTTAAATATAGGCGACATGTTTCATATCGTAAAGAATTTCTAAATATATATATTATACAACTATACATCTAAATAAATATAAAGCTTTATTGCACATTATTGGTTTTATCATTCTCAGTAATAAAATTATTTTCGAAAAGGAAGTGATATAAATACGAGCATAATACTCTTGTATATATATATATAGAGAGAGAGAGAGAGGGACTTAAGTCTATATATATATATATATATAAATGCAAAATGGATTAGGAGTTATGAATCATTACCAAGTAAACAATTGAACTTATTCATTGTTTAAAATGACGCAGTCGATTTTACAACGGTAAAACTTGTTTGGGAATTATGAATGAGAAGATTAACACGTAATCATATCTTTGATATCACCTAAGTGTAATTTATGGCATTCTCTACACAGTTTTGGTCAAAAGTATCGGGACACATCAATATATTTTTAGTGTAGTATATTAGCGGTAGAAAACTTAACTCATTAACGGTTTATAAGGTATGAAGATCTTTATAGTTTATGTGACAAGTTTCCTTCCTCCCCAAAAATTGTGGATTATATCCAAGAGCTTACCCTTGAATTGGGGATATTATGGTTTACCCTAAAATTGGGGATTTCGGGGTTTACCTTAAAATTGGGGATTTTGGGGGTTTACCCTAAAATTGGGGATTTTAGGGGAACACCAAAATCCCCACTAAAATCCCCAATTATAGGTTTTACCGAGAATTGGGGATTTTTTTCTCTATGGAGTGGCACTATTTTTAAATTTATTGATAAAAGTAAGAAAAGAGTGCAAACTAGAGGTATCTATCTCAATCCTATGCGAAATGGCGGCCATTCAACATGCGGAGTTACCCCAAACTATTTATAAATACTTTGTATACACCCTTTGGAAGGTCTAGGCCTTTTACGGGCAGTTGAGCCATGGAGTTAGTTAGCTAGTTAGTAACTAAGTTAGTTAGTTAATTAGTTAGTTAGTAAACTCTAATCACTCCCAACGTATAAAGTTTTATTAGTGACAGTCGATCCTTAACTTTCAGGGATTCATCTATGGTCAAGAATTTATTTGAGACTTAATTTAAACATTATTTGTTTAAAAACGGAAAAAAAGCCTTCTGTTCATTAGGTTTGAGAGAAATCAACCTTGTACTTACTGTCTTGCAATTAACATTTGATATTTCATCTACTCGATTAACTTTTAATATTTGATTGTTAAGCGTTGTGCCTGTTTAAGTTTATGTTCCTTTGATAAAATTGCCGTGATAAACGTTTTTATGACGTCCATTAACTCATTTGGTTTCCTTAACGAGACACGAAGTCGAAATGGTCAAAGAGATTTATGAATTGAGCAAATAAACTATAAATATAAATTAAGAGGTTGTATCATCTATGTATTAGTGGAGTTAATACGTAATTTTACTTATTATTTGTTTTAGTATTATTCAATTGAAATATGAAGTAATTTTTCAATATCAACAGTGTTATTATATATGTAATATAATATCCCTCCCCCCCTTCCAAAAAAAAAAAAAAAAATCACCTACCCTTTAAATTTCATACAAATTAGGCGAGTAGTTTTTAAGATACGTTGGTTCGCGAAAATGGTGCGACAGACAGACCGATAGACGACGGGACCAAAAATGCTTCCTGTTGCCTGCAACGGATTTCTGTCTGGTATATTTTGAACTCGGATATACAATTTTTTTTATTCTTTACGATCCCATACTTTCGGCAAGAACGGCAAGCAGAATAACCCATTATTACATTAGCAGAAGCAAAATAACCCATTATTACATTAGCAGAAGCAAAATAACCCATTATTACATTATATAAAATAAATGAATATTATAGAAAACAATGGAATCAATAGGTATCCTTGTAGAACTCCCAAAACTGTTTGATATCTTTTTACTGTAATGATCAAATGTCAATTAAATTAAGATTAATTAAAACTGACAAGAATGAATCACGATTAAGACGTAAGATTAAACGACAGTAGCATGGTTACATAATTACACTAATACTAAAATTCTCTGACACGAGAATTTTTTTTTTAATGTTTATCTCTTATCATTTATTTGTTATCATATCAAGACACTCAGTTAAACTTTGTTTACATATCCTGTGATTTTATAAATATGTATGTCTGTAAAAAAAAAAAAAAAAAAAAAAAAAAATCATTTTTTATTTTTGAACGTTAGTAGTCTAATGTGGTGTGTTGATTTTGATTTTATTTTCTTTTGGTTCAGTTAATTTAGTGAACTGTAGAAATGAAACAATCTCAGAGAAACAGTATATTCCTGTCTAGCGTCGGAACACGAGTAAATGATGGAACATGACAGTGCTCTCACCCAGGTATGCATAGTATATATAATTTTTATTACATATATAATGTAATTTAATATTAATTTATTAATATAGTATTATTTTTTTTAAGATTTTGGTAGTATTCATACTACGGAAAGTTTAAATTAAATCAAATTATAATTATTATTAACAATGGGAAATAGACCGAGAAAAATCGACTCTAGCACCGGGATTCGAACCCAGGGGTTCTATATTTCCGTTACAGTGCTTTGACCAACTAAGCTATACTGCAGAACTATTTTCCTCAGTCTATAACGATATCTATACCCGAATTAAGTTTTCAATTTTCTACAAATCTTTAAGTCCAAATTTACGACAGTAGAACTAGACCGAGAATTAACGCTTATAATTATAAAGTACTCGATTAGTGCCTGTACCTTGTACAATCAATTAAAAATCCATTTTTTAAGATTTTGGTAGTATTAATACTACGGAAAGAGCTAGTTGGTCAGAGCACTGTAACGGAAATAGAGACCCGTGGTTCGAATCCCGGTGCTGGAGTCTATTTTTCTCTGTCTATTTCCCATTGTTAATAATAATTATAATTTGTTTTTTTTTGTTTTTTTTTGGTTGGGCGTGAAATCTCAAGTAAAAAGGGTTTCGTTGGTATTGCGAACACGAAATTAGTATAGGGAGGGGGAAAGCGAAATTTTATTTTATTAAATTTTAATTTATTAAATTTAACACTAACCAAATGTGTTATATATTTTTGCAATCTACTCATCAATAACTTTTATTTGATACCCCACTCAAATTTTTGAATTTGAACAGCTGATAATTTTGAGTTCGCTTTATTATTCCTGTGCGCGCGTCAAAACGATCTTTTCGAAAGTTTGATGTGTTTATCTCTTTTGATTCAAAAGTTATTGGAATTGGAACCGTACAGAGTGACAGACAGACACAGGAACGAAACTATAAGGGTTTATTTCTTTGTTTTTACCAACGAAACCCTATAAAGGGTAGTTTTTTTAAAAAGAAACTTTGTTACAGGTAGCGCTATGCCTGATTGCCAGCGGTACCATGATCTCGAGTGGAATGAACGTGGCATTCCCCTCGGTAGCACTTCCAGCCTTGAACAACACAGATATGAGTAACTCCACGCTGGACACCATTAGCACGCAGCAATCAGCCATTCTCCACAACTACCAGGCTTTTTGGATAGGTACAATTTTATCTCAAACCCCATTTTGAATTTAGTAGCTTATTACTTAGGACATAATTGAGCCATCTCAGAAGTGCTCAGTAGTTTTCATAAAGGCATCATTATACCTCTTATATTTCCTTCACACAATCATGTACATCTGGAATCTAAAGATTTTAGATCAATTCTGGATTTATTAGAGAATTATAGCTTTTTTATTACTGGTCTTATATTACTTTGCTTTGTAAGTTTCATCGCACACCTATTACCCCAATTTTGAACCACTTCCCGTCATTAAATCTTCTCCAAATTTTGCACATAGAAACAAAAAAAGAAAAAAAAAAAAAAAAAAAAAAAAAAAAAAAAAAAAAATTAACATAAGACCAGTTTTCAAAAATGTAATTTTTATATTATTTTAATCACTGATTTCATTCACGCTGATTCCGACTGACAATGAGATTCAACGACAAACCAGCGACAATGAAAGTGATGACCGGGGTGAAAACAGATAAATAAATGCGTAGGTCATTTTTCGTAAACATAGACTCCTCTTTAGAGGAAGTAGAGTGTTCGTTTATTGTAGCACAAAGTTTTTATTTAAACGAAAAAGGATTTCTGAAAATCAAATTAATAAAAAATGGAATGGAAGGAATGGCAGTGGAATTTCCATTTCCGAGTGTATTGTCTTACTTATCTTCAAAACAAATTTCTTTATGAAGGCATCACTTATTTAATATTCCGATTAAAGTGATTCTTAAATTTTTTGTCTCTTATGGGTAATTAAGTAACCTTTAGCAATCAGTTTCTATTAACCATGATTTTAGGCCCTCCCACACCAGTGCGGGAGCAGGATGGATGCGGGACGAGTTTAAATTGCGGATATGATTGTTTACATTGCAGATATGATTGTTTACATTGTGGATATGATTGTTTACATTGCGGATATGATTGTTTAAATTGCAGATATGATTGTTTACATTGGGGATATGATTGTTTACATTGCGGATATGATTGTTTACATTGCGGTATATGAGCTTGTTTAATTCGTTCCTGTCTGAACAGGTTCGTATCCCGCAATGTAAACACGTCCCGCACCAAGTGTGGGAAAGCCTCTAATCATAAAAAATTAAACAGCAAGCAAAAACAAAGATATTGCAGCTGTTTAAGGAGAGTTTAGATGGTTTAATTTCAATGCTTCATTATGATTAAAACATGGCTGACTCAATGGAATTGAAAAATATATACACATTATACACACCAATTCAAAGAAATTGCTCATTGTCATTGCCTATGAAAAATAAATTAAACTGGTTCAACTTTTTACGCAATCTGATTATTATCTGATTGGCTTTATGGAATCATCAAATTGACCTGTTGAAATGAAAGGTATCAGCTGCATAGGTTATGTTTATGTTTTTAGCCATTTATTTTTTTTTATTTTTCGTCACTGGCGATGCAGTTTGATTGCTTTGTTTAAACAGTAGAGAGGCATTCAGTAAGATTGAATGTGTGTCGATTAATTGCAGTTTTGATAACCACGAAAGATAATAACATTATAACAACTACAGTCCGTGCGCGCCCTATTATAAATCAGAATCAGAGACGAGAATGGTCTAAATATCTCGTAAACTGTATGTCTCTTGAAAGACATCCTTACATTTTTCCCTATAACTTAGTTTCCTGCAACATTTCTTAGCTTTCCTAGCCAAATACCATTCACCGAATTTCATTTATAAATTAAAATAAAACACGCGATTGAACAGACTCTGAGATTGGAGGCTCGTCCAAGAGTCTGAGAATGGGAGCAGAAGTGGGTAGAGTGAATCTAATTCACGAATCGCATTTGCGAATCAAATTCTTTTATCCAAGTCTGAAGGAGTCCAAGGGAATTAGCCATGATAAGAGATCTGAGAACTTATCAGAAGTGCTGATTTATATGGAGAGATAAAGTGACTAATAAATCCGCCAAGCCGGTACATTACATGACCTATAAACTAAATCATAATGAAGGAAAAAATACATGTTAAAAAAAGGTTAATCCTAGTACCAAATTTAATTATTAACTTCATTTTAGATACCTGTCACCAATAAATAACCTATTCATATTATGCATAACTTTGTTTAGAATACTGTCCTATCGAGGGGGGGGGGGAGATATTATGTACATCCCCCCTATTCCCCTCGAATCTACGTCATTGGTCATTGATAAGAATTCATTGGAGAGACTCGGTCACACTAATAATTATGCAATACCTTGTAGAGATAGTTGATGCATAACCCCAACACATAAATGTCAGGCATAATAGCCTAACCAAGATTTTACAGGTTACTAAATTATAACTTACTTGCCGTTATGCCCGTGGAAACGGGCAGAATAATAAATATGGTTGAAAAAAAAAAGAGCTGAGAGATAATTAGGTATAATTAAAATAGATATTTAAAGAGATATTTACTGTTTAAATAGTAAGTTTTATGCTCTTATATTCGTAACATTGGAATGGCGCAATGGTAGAGTCGTTGGCATTTTCTGGTCACTGGTTCAATCCCAGCTTATGTCTCATCAATTTTTAACGTTATAAATCATTTAGAGGTGCGTCGCCGTCACCCGTCGTTGGGACACTACTCGATTATATAAAAGATTAACTTAGCACATACAGTAATTGGCGATAAATGTACAAAAATAAATAGGTAATTCTAAACATTATTCTCTACAAAAAAGTCATAAACTATGTACTCGCCCGTTCACTCACAAGATCAAATTTTATGATTTGTTTATGATCGCATACCTTTGCTCATAAAATCACTCACTACTCAAAAAGTATATAAGCTAAAACAAAGTTTCCTACAATAAAAGTGTTATAATAATTTTCAAGCCATCAAATTACATAGCAAAAAATGTATACAAATTATATTGTTGTTACTTTTTAAAAATTAAAAAAAATTGTGGTTCTATAAGTTGCTAGAGAACAGAATTTAAAGTTGTCGGACTTTAGGAAAAACTTCCTTATTTACTAACGTTTCGATCAATATTAATATTATTACCCATTCATAAGGCGGAAGTTTTAGTATACTTTGCTGAAAGTAAAAAAGGAACGTGTTTATTGTTGCTATTGTTGACTTACAGGTGAGTAAATAATTAAAAGAAGCAAGATTGGTTTAGTATCCTCACGTACATGTAACAATAAATATTCATATTATAACCTCTTGTGTTTACGGAAGTGTTTGTTGTTTTTTAAGTTTGTGTCACTTTTTAACCGGGAGTTTACTAATTAAACGTAAACAACATTACCAATGAAACCGGAAATTACTTAAAGTTCGTTTAGACGATTTAATTACATATTACATAGCTCCATGTGAACGAACGGCGAACTTTCAATCTATTTGAACGCCTCAGTATACTGTTTTCACGAAGTAAACAAAGAACCATCAGTTGAACAAAAAGAAAAAACTAACTAAAAACATAAACATAACCTATACAGCTGAAACCTTCTATTCTATCAAAAAGAAAACAAACTGTTACACAAAAAAAACTGCTACTTAGTTCAATTTGATGTTTCTATAGAGCCATTTAATCCAATTGCTTTATAACTTGAACTAAGTTCAACTTCTTTTCGATCGATAGAAAATTTAATTGAATTGGTGTTAGTATGTTTTGATTCAATAGAGCAATGTCTAAAGGCAATTTAGAAAGAAGATTAAAGAGTGGGAAGGTTACAAGAAGGTTCAAAGTCTATAACTCTCAGCCTCGTTTACACGGTGATAGATTTTCCGACGGTGATAGATTTTCACGATAGAACCATCAACTCAGTACTGTCGTGGAGGTGTACAGTGTACAGTCTATTCAAATTTTTGTGATGAGTGTTGGTAGTACTTAAAACTCTACAAAAATAATAAAAAATAAATCAGAACAATCATTTGTTTTCAAATATGTAAATATAATACGTATATTTCAAACCGAAGATTTAGAAGGTAGTAAACACAAAAATGTGATTTATACAACATGGAGCAAGTTGTCACAATAACTGTTGCCTTCTTGATCTGTCTCCTCGTGATACTAGGCGAACTAATCGTAGATCTTGTAAGTACCGCAAGAGTACTGTATTTATTTATCTTATATCTCTGTTAGAAATAATATAAGATCGGTTATAAATTATTCTGTTAACCCAAAACCCAATTACAATAGCAATACAGAGACTGAGAGAATTAAATACCTTTAAACTTCGCTAGCATGTTTCAATCCGTCATAAATTAATTGAATCGGTTATAAATGAATCTATTTAATCAAAACAATAGAAACACTCAAATACCTTTTAATAGCCTTAACGTTCTTTCAATCAGTCGTAATTGATAATTCAATCAGTTATAAATTATTATGTTAATCCAAAACAACAGAGAAAATAAAATAAATTAGAACTCCGCTGCGTTCTTTATAAAGTGACCTAATTCATCGATTTACTGAAAATTAATTTATAATAACGATCGTAATAAAACCAATATGACCGTTGAACTGGAACTGAAAAAAAAAAAAAACCAGTGGTTTTTAAGATTTCCTTACTACCAACACAACAACAACAAAAAAAAACTAAAATTAGCAATAATTATAAATTATTATAATAAGAATAACAATTATTATAAATTGTAAATAATGCAGCATTATTAATAATAATTTTCAGAAATATAATACCTAACTATTTTCAGTTTAACCAATACAAAATTGGAATTTTTTATACTAATCTTTTGCTTCTGTAATGGAATAACTTTAATTGTTTTCATAACAAGTTGAATTAAATAATATTTTAGTATAAATCGGCTTATAAATAGTAACTGTTTTAAAGACATATAACAGGCTAGGGAATTTTCGCTGTTTTAACACTACGTGATATGCTTTACGTAAACTTTTTTCCACATTCTATTTACTAATTTAATGATACATAAAAATCAGCAGTTCCAACTTACGCATAGATCGATTGCGAACCGTTTATCGAAAGGCCCAAACGTTCTTTGACCAAGCCAAGTACTGTTTTGTGCGTCATGCGTAGTAATGTGTATCTTTCCGCGTGTAAATTGGAAGGTTCTCTATCTATTAGGTTTCCTTGAATGAGTTTAATGCAGTTCGAAAGTTTCACTAATCCGTTCCAACATGATTTTATTGCGGTGCAAGAATTATATTTCTATAAAATTTACAAATTGTATCTAAACTGTTCAATTATAACGAGACGCATGCGTTTGTTTATTTGTATTTAGACGCTTTTCGTTAAAACTACTCGACCAATTTTGATGAAACTTTCGCCAAATATTCTTTACTTCGTTGGGATTGTCATAAGCTATCAACAGGTTTCAATTTAAAAATAACTGAAAGGAAAGAGGTGGAAACTCTTCACACTAAAATATTGTGTACTATAGGAAAAAGCAACCTAATAAAACTTGGACTGATCAGTTCGTCTAGAGGCCTGTTCAGGATCATACATACATTCAGATGGCTGTCCTTCAGATGGACTAGTTTAGTGTGTTCAGTCTAAACTGTCAGGCCTACCGGATCGTGTGTACTCCGCTATAACTCTAAATCAGCCTCCACGTAGACCTCACTCCACCCCTTCTAACATATGTAATAACTAGACTATTTTTAATGGTTTTTGTATAACCATATGTTAGTTAGTTTGCCCCAAGTTACGATGGTACTTGGATGCCTCGCAGCTGGACCTATCTTAGACTGGCGGGGGCGAAGACTTGGGCTGGTTCTGTCCACATTCCTCGCTTCTACAGGTAAGCAGGTAATCTCTATAAAATACATTTACTTACTGGGAGAAATTTTCACAACATTCAAATAATGTTTTTTCCAAATTTCTCATAAGTTTAAAGTAATTGTCTCAAATTTTGTAGGGACACTTCCTCTTTCACATTATAACATGACTCTCAATTCAATTTCAGGTTGGTTGGTGATGGCTATGTTGCCAAATCTTTGGTGTATCTATCTAGGCAGACTTCTGACAGGCTTGGCCATGGGTCTGGCTAGTCCATCTGTCAGTGTGTTCGTCTCTGAGATAGCATCGCCAAGCACTAGAAGCGCATTGACCATTATCAAAATCGTCGCCTTTTCCTTCGGCCTGGCACTGACTTACTTCTTTGGCTACTTATTTCGGGTAAGCCTTATCACCTTAATAAAAAGGATTTATACAGGAGAGGTCCTCTTTCTTGGAAAGTTATGTACGCTGGCCTCCAGTACAATTCACTTGATCACGAAGATTGTACATGTTACTTATATGTGGTTTCAGACTGATTGGCGATTGGTGTCTCTTCTTTGTGGACTGTTTCCAATCACTTGCCTCCTGCTGGTCCTGTCTTACATCCCTGAACCTAAGATCTGGACTAATAGGATTCCTAGACACAACCTAAACTTCTTCAGACCTGAGGTCATCAAACCTATGACAATCATGTCCTTGGCTCTGTTTCTGCGTCAATTATCCGGGACATCTGCCATTCTCTCTTACGCTGTAAAAAGTTATAATAATATAAATTTTGCTTCATTTGCAGAAATAATTTCAAGTCATGAAAGCTGTTTGTTTGGGTATATGTAAATTGCACCATTTTTAAGCAGAAATAAAAAATAATATTTTACGAAGTAATAAAAACAGTGTAAATTGCACGACTACTTTTCAAAACGAGGTAAGGAAAATAGTGTAAGTTGCACCAATTCCTTTCAACCTCTTTTTAACGGTTCCATCTTACAATTTACATTGGGACAAAGGAATATCACACTTCTGTAATTTAAAGTGACAATATCTGTTTGCCTAACAATCAAATAAGACAAAGGGACATTTAGTGCAATTTTGGGACAAAGCAACATCACACTCATTTAACAAAAAGTGACAAAGTCCACTAGTCCAATCAATAAGTTAGACAAAGGAACATTTAGTGGTGCAATTTACACTATTTTACTTACTTCGTTTCAAGAGGTGGTGGTGCAATTTACATGGCTTGACTTACTTCCTTATAAATTGGATTGGTGAAATTTACATAATTTGATTTACTTCGTTAAAAAAAAATGGTGCAATTTACAGTTCCCCATTTGCTTAAATAAATATAATAATCTAATTTTGTTTATCAATCTTTGAAATAACAATAATAATTATCTGTCAGTATGTGGGCTTGGCCCAACAAAAAGGATACAACTATATGCATAGTGATGACAAAGAGTTAGCTTGCTGCTCCATCAAGCATATAGTTGGCATTCGCAACCCAATAGTCACCACAAGTAGTGGTAGCACAATACTATTATTTTTCATGCTTTGGAAGCCAGAGGTCCGCGTTCGAATCCCGACTCGTACAAGGGGACCAGCGCACATGGTGTTTCCAAATCAATTGATATAGACAGCCATCTATATTACCTTCATCTTATTTTTAAGGTCAAGCGTGCAAAATGTCACGAAGCTCAGCATGAAACAGTAGAAGTGTATAGTGCCCAATACAAACTGACAGACACTCTTCTTTATTTTCTATATTAGATAGCTTTAGTGGCAGCTTTCTAAAAATGATTGATCTGCAGGTGGAGATGGTTGGTCAGGCTGGAGTAATGGCAGATGTCTACCTAGTAGCAGTGATGCTTGGGTTAACGAGGATCCTCGGCGGTTTTTTCGCTGTTTGGTTGAGCTCAAGACTTGGAAGACGTTTACCAGCTACCTGGTCAGGAGTAGCCATGTCTGCATCCATGTTGGCTCTGGCTTCTTCCTTCGAGTACCCTGGCTACGCTCTTCTGGTGTACATATTCACATCAACTGTACACGGAGCTATACCGCAGGCAATGGTTGCTGAGGTATTTCCAACAGATGTTAGAGGAGTAAGCCAATTTATATGTATCTATGCAGTGAGTTATTTAATACCGTATTGTTTCGAATATAATTTGCTTTCACACCGAAGCAGCAAGTCGCAGGTTGCATGCGTCCTAGTAGTAGGCTTAAACTCTAGACTATCTTAGGAGTCGAGGTAATTGAACAAGAGCCTACACACCGAAGATGCACGTCGAATTGGCATCTTCGGCGTGTAGGCTCTCGTTCAATTATCTTGACTCCTAAGATAGCCCAGTGTTTAAGCCTACTGCTAGGACGCATGCAACCAGCGACTTGCTATTTCGGTGTGAAAACTGCCCTAAGACGCCCTCAAAAATAAAAACGAATCCCGATTTTTACACCCAAACTTTGTAAAGAAAAAATTGATGCATTGAATATAAGACACTTTCTGCTTCAAAGGGAAAATTGACTGTAACCATCCTGTAGAGACCTTTTACCAACCTGTTGAGAGGTCAATTATAGGTAGTCTACCATGGATATTGTTGGAATATTGAATCTTTATTACATAGAAAACGCATTAATAACAAATAAATGGCAATCATTTATTCGTTCATGTATGTTCTAGATCGCAACTTCCTGCACTACTGTGATGATTTACGTAACATCGTTTGTGGCGCTTGGAGTACATCAGTGGCTTCGATTGGATAAGTCAGTGATGTTTACTTACTACGGTACTCTCAGTGTTATCTCTACTCTGTACATCATCCTCTTCCTTCCAGAGACGCATGGCAAAACACTCAATCAGATACAGCACATCTTTAATAAAAGTAAGTGCAAATAAATCTGCATCTTCCGGAGGATAACGTCCGCGTGAAATACAATCTAAAATTATCTTAGAAGTGCTAGATGTGGGAGTGTCTATGGAGGTCATATTAAAGAAATAACACAAACCACAAATTTTCTCTCAAAGGATATTAAAAAGACTTTAATGCCAAAGCAGCTTTCAGCCTTCAAAAGGCCATCATCAGAGCCTATTGCGCAAAAAAGTTACATTAATACAAAGACTTAGTGAGTGTATCCTTTCATAGTTAGAATCGTTGAAATTAATTTGCAAAGGTTTGTGTGCATATGGAAGAGAAACCAATTGGCGCAGAAGGTTCAGACTTATATGGGGCAAACAATGGGCTAATTATGACCTAGCAAATAAATTTCATCAAAAGCGGATGAATAGTTTTTAAGTAATGGTGGTTCTCAAAAAATGTCGAATGTTGTATGATATACAAGACATTTTCCTACAACTCAGTTTGTATTTGCGCTCAGTTATAAGTTCTATAGCTTGACTCTAAATTCTAACTGTCTCATTTTCTTTCTTTTTCATTTATATAAAGATGAAGTCATAGCCCTGTGCCATCAGATCTAAGACGTTATAAAGGATCTGGCACCAGAACTTGACAGTAGAACCTTCTCTTAACGTGGATTTCCACCAAAAAGACCGTTTTCAATATAATTATGGCACAGATAAGTTATATGTGGATTTGACTCTAGATTGGGTTAGATTGAAATTTGATGCATTTAGTAGGTCCAAGTATCTTCAGACAAAATACAAACTAAAATTTCCTATTATAAACTGTTCAAAAAACAATGTTTTTCCCAAAGGAGTTTATTTCTAAAACCAAGAACAAAAGCCTGTTTTGTTTAATTCTTCCCCACTCCAGATGGGAAAATTTTTTGGTACTAGGGAATCCAATCCCGGGATCCCGAGCCAATTTACCCCTACGGAAATTCCGGGATTGTCAAGTAACAGTCCCGGGATTTCGGGATTTGAAAATTTTTACGTTTTAAGGTATTTTGACTGGTACAAGTACCACTTAATCAAGTGAATAATATATTTTCGAAATAAATAACATAATTAATTTGTTTATAAGTAGTGAACTAAATAAACAATCAAATAAATGACGAATAAACAATAATATTAATCGGGTAGTCGGATAGACTTAGTAGCGTAGTAACAGTAGACAGAGTTCTGTGATTTGTTTATGCGCGGTGTGGACTGTAGAAAGTATTAAAGAGGAAAGTATTTATCCAGCTCCAGCTACACTTACACAACTTTTAAATCAAGAAATTGAAAAATATGTGAAAACTTTCGAACCTGAAGCACAGACGAAAACTGGCCTTCTAAGTACAATTAGAAGAAAATGGCTCTATTTGAAAATGGAAATAGAATGTTATATATATTTTTTTATTAATACTTTCAAAATTATATGTATATAAGCATGTCAAGTATGCAGTTTTGTTTGTTGCTAAAACGTATTACGAGATAATTAGTTGTTTTCATTAGGTACATCTTTTACTTAGTATATTAATAATTCATTAATTTATTATATTATAATGTACTTGTTTTTTAAAAAGAAAATGGCATTTATTTGTACAAATGCAACAGTTTAAATATACAACTTATAGCCTAAAAACCACTATGTAGCTTGTGTCTAAATAGTGTACCTACTACCTACCTACCTACTAGATCACATTGACGTAAAATGTTTTTGTTCTTAATGTGATTAATATTAATCAATATTTTTGTTTAGCAAAAGAAATGCTAACTAAATATGGCTTATGTTAAATAAATAACACTATACCTAACAACATGCTTTGAGGTTTTTAATCAGTCTAGTTGGAATTTGGCCAATCCTGGGATTGGTCCCGGGATCCCGGGATTCGTTTTTGCGGTCCCGAAATCCTGGGATCGAAATTTTCGTCCGGGATTGGATTCCCTATTTGTTACAGAAAACAGTTTTTAAAACATTTTTGTTACAAAAACATGGTTTGTTTTATCGTTATAAACTGTTTTTGAAAACTATTTATTTGGTGTAAACCCGGCTTTATGACTCTCTGGTGATTAGCCATAGAGTTTATTTATTACTACATTTTATTAGCTTGATTTCTTGTTTGATTGTTTGTCCAGTACAAATCTTGCAATCGATTTTTAACTAACTCCCCGAGTAGCTAGACATTTGAAACTTTTAGAGGAGCTTAGAACACGATAACAATACATTATTTTAATACTTTTAGCCATCTTTCAGCAGAATTGAATTCGTTTTCAGCAAATTTTGCTGTATGGAAAGTTAGTTCGGAAAAATCCACAAATTATTTTATTTGTTTTGACATGTCCCATATTTACAATCTTTATTTTCACAGGTTTCAAATTTATGATTTATGACAGTAAATTTAAAAACATAGTATAAGTTCTTTTTATAGTGCAATTATGTTTATAATATGTAAAAGCTTGTGTATATTATTATTTTTATTTTATTTTTTTATTTTTTTTTAGAACTAGGTGAAGATATTGAATTGAAGTATCCACTAGACCCTAAGAAGAATACAAAAGACTAGATGGATCTTAAATTTCTATCTTATCACCTCACTTCACGAATCATCGTAGCTACACATGGTCGATGTGACTTTCATGCACTCTAAATACGGTGTTATTATCAAGGGTCACTTTTAATAAGGTTTATAAAAAACCGATCCAAACACCGGATTATTGAATTTAAAAACACTATTTCAGTGGTCAAAGTCAAAAAGACTTTTTTCGAAAGTTGTGTGTGAACACTGTGATAGATAACTGAATTTAGATGATTGAAAATCATCGATTACTTGAAAAATCAAAAGTCAAGTTACTTTTTTCGATGTTTTTGCAAGCAATATAGTTGCTAAACTCTATTCTTTATCGTTCCTATAAGTGTTAGATATTGTTTTTCAAAATAATTTTGATACTGATTTGACTATTAACTTATTTAGATTATATATGTGCAAGAAATACTGAAACATATTTATAATATTTTAAGTATGTGCTATTAAAAATATTAAACTCAACCTAGTCCAAAATTTTCCCAAACAAAGAATTCATCTTAGGATTATAACCATGTTGTCCAACAATCCATGAGGTCTTTTCATATTTTTCCTTTTTTACAAGCTTTTATTTAACTTGCTATGTTTGTATGTATGTATGTTCGGCGCAAATCTTGCAACTGAATTTTAAAGCAGTTATATCAACCGATTGAATTGAAATTTTGCATTTACGTTTAGTTTGGGTGTTTAGATTAGATAGCATTGTGTTTAGTTTAGATTAGATTAGACAGCACTGTTACATTTTTTTTTTTTTTTTTTTTT
>KZ652728.1:14800-50558 GCA_001010745.2 Gerris buenoi | reverse complement strand
TACCAGCTAAGCTACGCGGGAGTATGGTTTCCCCTGACGTTATAGATACCTTAACCCGATTTTAAAGCTTTCAATTTTCCACTAAAGTCTAAGTAGTCAACATTAATGACATAGAACTAGACCGAGAAATATCGCTTATAATTATAAAGTACCCAATTAGTACCTGTACCTCGTACAATTAATTAGAAATTCATTTTTACGATTTTGGTAGTATTTATACTACAGAAAGATTAAATTTTAATTTAAATCAAATTATAATTATTATTAACTACGGGAAACAGACAGAGAAAAACAAGCTCCTGCGCCGGGGTATGAATTTTAATCTTTCTGTAGTATAAATACTACCAAAATCGTAAAAATGATATTTTTTAAGTACGCCCATGATATGAGTATCAAATGAAAGGGTTTGCTAAGAAAAATACGAATGAAAGCTCTATTTTAAAAATATGTTTTTGTAATCAACTTATCACAAGCTTTTATTTAACTAGTAATGTTTGGTTCAAGTCTTGCAACTGAATCTTAAAGCAGTTATCCTCAACCGATTGGATTGAAATTTTGCATACACGTTTAGTTTGGATGACAATGCATGGTTAGTTAAGTGACGTCATTCTAAATGTGGCAGACAGCATTTAAATGAAATCTTGTTTTTAAAATGTTTTTTTTTTACCATAAATTTTTAAGTGTTGATTTCACCATAAAAGATACAAGAAATTTATATTTAAATTACAATTGTGACTGTCCCCATTCTTCATTTTTGAGCACTGTTATCTATTTAAGATTTTTCCTAAAAATACGACTCATTACTGGAGACTCCCTTTTTCTTTGCAAATTCGGTATGACCTGGATGGAAAATTAGACAAAGGAATATAAACTGTAAATAGGAATATTTATATACCTTAGTCTAATTATCTCATAAGACAAAAGGATATTTTTAGTCCAAAGTACTTTGGGGGCTATGGAGCATCACACTGTACATAAAAGTGGTAATATCCCTTTGTCATAATGGTTAATTAGATTAATGGGTATGGGTATTGGTAAAATGTTCGAACGTATACTTTAAAAGACCCAGATCTGTATACAATTTTATACAGTAGTATCTGTATACAGATTCAACTTTCAGAAATCAGCGAAGCAATACGTCTGCACTGGTAATAGAAGGACCTGGTACTTATTATTGATAATTAAATATTATATTAATGTTAATAATTATGGAAATCGAAATAAAATGTTTTCAGAATTACAATACCAAATTGGTATATTTACAATTTGAATCATACAAAAAACATACATATAAAGGCAATACTTATAATACATTCAAATTTATGAATAGATTACAATTAATAACAACCAAGCAAAGAATCGTCCGCAGGATCGTTACGGGCAAGCGCAATAGATCAAATCTACATTACGCATGTCTGTAATGAATAGTGGACTGTTACCAACTTTGCTGGAATAAACCTAATATTTTACAAAATAAGTAAAAACTAATGTACAAATAGTTATTAGAATATATACAACTTATAACAATTATAAGAAATTTAGACTGACTTCATGTAATTATATTAGGTGGCCTTATTTTACCTTATTTATACATACTTTATTATATGGTTCAAACAATTTTTAGGTTCCATTTGAATTAACACCCCGTTTATAACTTAAAGATGATTTCAGTAGATAAATAAACAAAAAAATTATTATATTTATGAAAACTGTGCATAAATCAATTTGTCTCTGATAAACATTATAAATGTACCTGTAATGCATTAACTAATTGCTCAAATTGTGTATGTAATAACAATAAAGAATGTAACTAATTATATAAATATAATTATTTTATATATATAAATATATTTTCAATTTTATGAAGTTCTTCATTTTTTTATGAGTCCACTTTTCAGTTTTAAGACCATAAATACATCCTTATCTTGCTGGAAATATGTACTAGACCAGAAATCAGCAATATTTTGTTTTTTTTGATTGAGGGTCAAAATCAACTATAATTTGACAATTACCAAGACGTAATGATCATTTTGATCAAGTATAAAAGTGATAACATTTGGTTAGTGTTATAATATAACATTTTTTGGCAGTATAACTATCGTAGGATCAAGAAGAGAGTTCATTTTAGACATCTAGATTGGCCATCCCATGGAAAGAAAAAAATAAGTCACTGAAAGCTTATCCCAATGACATTCAGTGGCACTTTTGTTTGTCTATTAGGCCTAACCTATACTAGAAGTCAAAACTTCTCTCTTACCTCTCAATAGCTCCCCACCACAGTTTTTTAATGTTTCAAAAATAAAATCTCCTCGTGATCCTACCATAATTGATATGATGGTAACTGGTCACTCGTATAATTCACTTTATCACTCAATTTGATTCGTAGTATTATAATTATACTAATTTAACTTTCTGCCAAGGGATTATCAGTTATTTTTTCAGGCTTTTTAAAGATAGGATGCTGAGCGAGTTCAAACGGTAAGTATGTAACACCGTACTTGCGAACTTTAGAATGTCCTTCGATGATCAATTGTAATGGTTCAACTAAGTTTACGGTTGGATCTTCAGTGGATGTCGTAGTTGCTTGGGTTGTGGTCGTAGTTGTAGGTGGTGTGGTCATCATCTGCGGCATTGGTGGTGGCTGTTGGGATGGAGAAGGTGGTGATGGAGGAGGTGGTGATGGAAGGTTGTTTATCACCACGTTATCATGAAATGATGAGGAACTCTGTGGATTTGTGGTTTCTTTCACATGCCACGGCGTGTCATCTACATTGTTGCTAGAAGGTTCGTCTCTTGCAGACCTAAAATATTTCAATATTAGTAGTGAAGTTCTTGGTTCCGAAGATGTAGCTAATTCAAAAATTATACATAACTTTTAGCCATCTTAAATTATAATATTGGATCAACAAAAATCATCTAAGGATACTTCCTAGCAGGTTTAGTAATTCAACGTTCTTCAGCTTCCGAGATATAGATATGCATACAACGTTAAAAATGCTTTGCTCTTTTTAAATTATTATCATAGATGACCACCATCTTGAATTTAAATGGATAATTTAAAAATCCTTTAACAGGAAATGTATACGTCATAAGAAGTAACTAATTTTCAAATTTCAATGTTCTAGTCCATTTAGTTATGGAGAATAGCAACCATACAAATTTTAAGAAAATGGGCACCATCTTGAATAAAAATTACTCTATTCATATCGGTGAACTTCGTTATTAAAGCAAACTCTTAATCAAAGTTCTTGGTTCCAAGTTTAACAGGGTCAGAGATGATCAGAGCGATTTAGTAGAACTTGGTTTTACAAAAGTTAAAAGTAGTATTATAAAAGTATAAATGGTCGCCAACTTGAAAATTTGATGAATATTAGGGGATAAGAAAATGAAAGCCTGTGAAAAACAAACCAACCTCCCAATTTGACATTTATATACTTAGATTGTATGCAAATAATTATTAAAAATTCGTCATACCATAAGCTAGCACAAAAAAGCCATGGAGTAGAGCTCAAAGTTCATAGAAATAAAGAAAATGGTTTGGTCGTGTCGAATTTGAGTTCATAAAGGGCCCATAACAACCTGTTCATGCACTATATCACTTTTCATGCACTATAAGTTTGATAGGTTTATCTAACTTCTCAACTTACGTGAGTAAATTTGTGTGTGAAAATATTAGTAGTTTTTGCAGACATTTGTTTACCCAAATTTTTATTCTTAGGTTAACCACAAACCACATGTTCAGGCATGTTGGACAACCATACTGCTGTACAATATCCCACCACCTGTTCATGCAGGTCGAGACATATTGTATAACTTATTATGTTTGTTCAACATGCCTGAACATGTATGTGCTGCTCGAAGTTCCAAGTTTTAGGTTTGAACAACTTTTCAGCTTCCGTCGGCAAATGTTTGTGTGAAAATATTAGTCGTTTTTGTAGCCATTTGTTGTATTTTTCTGCACACGGAGCAAAATAACCATTGCACATAATATAATTGGTTCGTAATTAATTGGTTCACAATATAATTGGGACATAATATAATTGGTTTTATCCCAACATTTAAAATCTACAACATTTGAACTGTCAAACCTGTTTTATTTTATAGCTAAGTTGTAAGACTTGATTGCACTGCATATGTTTGAACTAAGGGACCCTATTGTTGTTCAACCAAGTTGTCCAACATGACAATAAACTAAAAACAGGCTTGAAATCATTAGTTTCAAACTTGTAAATAATTTGATAAAAGAACAGTATTACCCAACAATTATATACATAAATCACAAATATAAATATAGATCTACAAATTGTAGAACCAGTGCAAAGATATTGACCAAAGAAAAGTGTCAATTTAAGATAAATATAGATCTACAAATCGTAGAACCAGTGCAAAGATATTTTTGCAAAAGGACCATAAAAAAGTGTCAATTTAAGAAAGTGGCCAACACACCTAGTCACATTAGCGGTTTTACAGAATTTAAAATGTATTAATGTAAAAAAGTTAAACAAACCAGAGATGTATGTAGGAGGAATCTTTCAAGGAGGGCGGTAGAAGCATGAAGGGAGGTACTGGATGATGACGGAACGCCCCATTACTGTTGGTAATTCTCAGTGGCGGAGGTTGTTGGTATTCCATACTACTGGTGCTGGGTCGCCTCTGCCAATAATGCACTCGATCCATTGTAGGAGCTACATACTCATGTGTTGGTCTTCTGGTAACTGGGCGCCATTCTTCTGCTTTACCTGTGCCAAAAGTCAGTAAATTATATCATTTTGCATGAAAATGACCTTTTCCTACTAGCGGCAGCAAAATTACGCATTATTGAACTGTTTTTAGGCATTAAAATGTAATTTCTCTGAGGTTTCAAGTAAACTTTACAATACGCAGCTATTTTGCTGCCTAGGCGGCAAAATAGTATTTTGCTAAGGATTTTTCCAGGCTAAGCCACGCCCACATTCCCCGCTTCAAATAAATAAACAAACAACCTCTTGTTTTATAAAATCTTTTACCTAAATTATTTGAACAATTTACCTTAAAAATATATTAAATTTATAAAAATAAGGTTTACAAATACTTATAATAGATTATATTTATAAAATAGAATGGAATAAAAAGATATAAAAGAAATAAAAATATTATAGAAATAGTAGGTCTTAAAATAATCGTAAATAATTAAATTAGTGGCAACACTGCAGCTCGTCTATTATTATCATTTTGTTTTGATTTTTGATTTAGAGTATTTCTGTCAATTCATTTTTTATAATTTACACATTTGATATTGCTGATTGTTATATTTCTGTTTTTTTTTAATTTAAATAGTTCAATAATAGTATTTGATAAGTAAGTAAGTATTATGAAATAAATATTATTTATAGGACATTTTTTTCTGCCACTAGTAGGAAAAATATTGTATGCAACAAGGCAGCAAAGGAAACATTTCTGCCTCATTTATATATTTATTGCCTGACCTCGCCTTCGGCTCGGAGGCTAACATAATCATTCGTCAAAAAAAATCCGTTTTGCTGCCTAGTTACATAAATAACTATTTGCATTCAAGCTTGCCGAAGGTAACGGAAGCATTTCTTTTGAGAACGAAAAACTTTTGTCTTCGATTTTAAAAATTCCAAGACAGAAATCCGTTTCAGACATTAGGGAACATTTTTGGTCTCGTGTCTGTCTGTCGGTCTGTATGTCCACGAATTTTGAAACGTCCGACGATAACTTGAGTAATTCTTGACAGATTTTGATGAAATTTGCTAGACATGTTCGTTTTACCAATGTCCAGGATGAGTTCGTTGGACAACGTTATCCGTCCAAGCGTGCACGCGTAACGCTCACGTAAACGTGAACTTAAAATGTAAAATTGGAATTTTAGGCCGGGGAAAATCAAACTTCATCTGTTCAATGAGACAAACATTTTTTATGTTTTATCTTGAAGTGTTAAAGATCGCTAAAACTATTAATAGTTTGTAGACAATAAACAATATAACAACAAAGTAATATATGAATAATGTTAATGTTAATATAACAATAAAGTAATATATGAATAATGTTAATGTTAATATAACAATAAAGTACAAGATAGGATGCGAGGAAGCCATGTGCCACACTAATTGGCAGTCTATTTTATTTTCTTTCCGATAAACAAAGTTTTTATTTAGCTTCTTTTTACTCTTATTAAAAATATTATCCAGGAAACTAACACAAAAAAAGAGAAATATTTTAATGAGCTTTTAATGGTAGTAGTTAACCTATTTTAGTAAATAACATTTAAGACAAAGTTTCATTCTGATTTTATTTCATAATACTAGAGAATTTAGAATCCTTTGGCAACAAATTTTAAATTAAACAGAAAAAAATAATTTAGTAATATTTGTTTTTGACCAAATGTAGGTGATAAATTAATAATTTTAAAGCGAAATTTATCTGACAGTCTAATTTATTATATTCAGGGATGCCAATCCCCCCTCCTCAAGGCCCATGGCGCAAATTCCTCCCAAAATTGCCTATCCCTTGGAATAATTAAAAAATCCCTCCAATCTCTGAAAAATCCCGCTAAATTGGATTCCCCCCAAAAGTTCTGATGGGCGCAACTAAAAGTGATTTTCAAACTTAAACAAGTGTATTAGGTAAAACCCGGATTCAGATCAGTAATAAGTAAATTATAATTAAATTAAGTTTTCTCATAATTTGAACTTAGTCTTTACCCCAACTATAGCATTGACAACCTTGCCCTCATAAAAAAAAAATAATAATAAAAATAATATTAACAAAAAATAATAATATAAAATAATAAAAATAATAATAATAATAATTAATAAAAAATAATATTAATAAAATAACAACAAAAAAACGACTGATAAAAAAATAAATAAATAAATAAAAGATTGAACCTCCTAAACATAACTTTTTTTTGTAAAACACAACTTAGGAGACTTATAACTCCGCTTGGGGAGCTTCAGATCGAAAGAATTTACAGCAGACTCCATCTCCAAAGTATCCTCTATAATATAGGATACTTTTTAATCTGTTAGGTCTTAAAAAAGTATTCGTGATAACGGGATACGCTATCAAAAACACCTAGAGGGCGCTGGAGAGGTCGGATAAAAAAAAACAAAAAAAAAACCTATCTGTAACACTTCAAACTGTTCAAGATAGACTAACTAGTCTTATTTCAAAGTTGCATTAAGTCAGAACTATCGCCTGTACAAAAAATCCTGTCGTGAAATCAGATAGTGTACACGTATCATATGAACACGAAAATATCTTAAATATAAAATTAATACCTGGCTATATAATATATATAACCAAGCTGTCTAACACCCTTTAAAAAAAATAAATCATATAACGGTCTTGATGTAATCAGTTACCTAGTAGAATAGCTTTAAAGCTAACAAGAAAATAAGTAAACCAATAAAAGTTAAATCAAATTTAAAAAATAATAAAGGAAATTTATAAAACATGCAATATAATTTCATCACAGCATAATATGCAAGCTACCAAATATAAAAGAGTAGAGTGTTATCAACATCAACAAATTAAGAAAACTGTTTGTAGCGCCTCTCACTATTATATAATATAGAGTCAATACACACATACTGTGATCGGAGATTACAAGATTTGATCCTGACAAACAAATGAAGGTAATTAACAATGTTTAAAAAACCTTAACAAGTAAACATGCTAACTAGCAGAAAAGCCAACAAGTAAACATGCTAACTAGGAGAAAAGCCAATAAGTAAACATACTAACGAGGAGAAAATCTAACAAGTAAACATACTAACGAGGAGAAAGGCCAATAAGTAAACATACTAACGAATAGAAAAGCCAACAAGTAAACATACTAACGAGGAGAAAAGCCAACAAGTAAACATACTAACTAGGAGAAAAGCCAACAAGTAAACATACTAACGAGGAGAAAAGCCAACAATAAACATACTAACGAGGAGAAAAGCCCACAATTAAACATACTAACGAGGAGAAAAGCCAATAAGTAAACATACTAACGAGGAGAAAAGCCAATAAGTAAACATACTAACTAGGAGAAAAGCCAACAAGTAAACATACTAACGAGGAGAAAAGCCAACAAGTAAACATACTAACTAGGAGAAAAGCCAATAAGTAAACATACTAACGAGGAGAAAAGCCAACAAGTAAACATACTAACTAGGAGAAAATCCAACAAGTAAACATGCTAACTAGGAGAGAAGCCAACAAGTTAACATGCTAACTAGGAGAAAAACTAACAAGAAAATCTAAACTAGGAGAAATGTCAACAAGAACATCCAAACTAGGAGAAACCCCAACAAGTAAATATACTATAAGTCGACCGAGAAGTCATGAACACGGAAAAGACTGAAAGCACAGCTTCGTTTAAAGTCGGAACTTCAGAGTATTGCCAAAGTCAGTACAGTCGGGTGCTAAGACAAAACCCATTTCTAGTCTGTATGACATGCGCAGTTATGTCACATCTCACGAATAACTACAAGAAGATTTCCAATCAGTTATGTTTCCTGTTTTGATTGTTTTTATATAGTACGAATTATAGTCACAACTGTCTTTAACGATTTTTGTACGATCCACAAATCCACAGGATGATGCAAATACAAAGGACGCTACAAATAACGGGGTTGGAAATCAAAAGTAACACATCAAACTCAGAAATAAAGAGGGGGAAAAATAGATTATGAAAGAAGAAAATCGATTTTGACTTAAAGAACATTATTATGAATAATCAATAAATAATAATATAAAGATATTATTCTTATCAGATACAGTGTTGCCTGTTGCAAAAAAATATACAGCGATCATAGAATCCTATAGAAGTTATCAAAAATAAAATTATCAATAAAAGATCAACATTGTGTTTTTTGACAGAGGTCTATTTTATTAAAAACTGACTATACATGACACCAAAACAACGACACTAGCGCACTCCTCAGATTTTCATGACTTCTTGGTCGACCTTTAACTAGGAGAAAAACCAACAAGTAAACAAGCGAAAGAGCTAACTAATCAACAAACGTTGATTTAATCATTGAGGGATTCAGTTAAAATCGTGGTTTTGTCGCAAGATGCCGCACTTGGAATGATAACTCTTGCTCTTAACCTCATCTCTTTACGCTATCCCAATTTCAGCAACCCTCAATTTTATCATATTTCTTTAATCCTTACTTGCTTTAAAATGCTTTTAATATTGTTTATTTCTTTTACTACTAAATATTAATGCTGAATTCTTTATTATAATGGTGCTTCTCTTTTAGATGGATTATGTTATGGTGATCCTTGCTAAAGACACGCTTCAGACAAGGCTTTGATTTATATACTACAATAATGTCTTCGTCAATCCTTAACAAATGTTAGGCTTGACATATTTTTACATACAAAATAATTTAGCGAACAAAAACAAGAAACAGAAAGTTAGGAATCCATGTGATTAACACAGTTGTAAGATAATGCCAAAAATATAGTAATGAGATAAATTGTATGTTTATAAAAAAAATCACTGAGATAGATAATACAATAGAACGGATACAGAGACAAATATTACACCATTAGTTTTTTTAACAAAGTGTTCCGTTCATTTCCGGCCCAACCGAACTCGTCCGTTTACCTCATATTTGTTTGTTTATTCTTATGATAACGGAATATTTATTTAAAGATTTGGAAATTTCAACACAAGACAATTATGAAACTTTATATATTTATTTCAATTCTATATGTTTTAGGGGTGGGCCGGGTGGTTATGCATCTTCTAAATTCCCTTTTTACTTTCTCATATATGTATAATATGTAACATAGTATGTTCATATATAAAACAAAAAAGTATTGTAGTATGTACATATGTAAAAAAAAAAAAAAAAGTATTGTGGTAGCGTTAAAATTATTTTTTGAAATATTGATGAATTTACATAATATGTATAGAGTCCTGAAAAGTGTTTTTTTTTTTTAATGTCTATTTGTCGACTGTATTCCGTCATCTGTTGTCCGTCCAGACGTGTAAATTCTAAGCACTGAATTCAGAAAAATCATTCCCCGAAACAAAATCGAAAAATTAATATATATATATTTTTTAATATTAATTACTTGATAAAATTTAATAAAAGATTCCGGCAATTTTTTTATTTTCAAATTTGTCTATTTAAATATAAAACTAACCTTTGATTCGTTTTCCTGATAAAAAAATATAGTTTCCGGGATATTGATAGAACAAATTTTAATAAAATATTTAATAAATAGTTTTATTTTACTATCAAAAAAGTTCGAAGAAATGTAAACAGAAATAAACTAATTTTAGAGCAACGCATATTGAAATGTTCTGGAATGGAAGAGACCGCATTAGTATTTTGTGGTAAATTCTAAAATGTCCATGTATTTTGGGAAAATTTCCACAAATGTTGGGTGAATCGTTAAATGTTTTAAATGTCGGTATCCTTCGGATTTTTAGATTTGTTGAACTCAGTCACTTGATGGTCCTTCGGCCGAGGATATGTTATTCATTTATTAATAAAATTGATGTGATTTATTTTATTAGATATGCATTAGCAGCTGTTAAAATAATGAATTATAATTAAATTATTGAGTCAATTAAACCTTACATCACTAATTTTATTTTAATGTAATTTTTTTGTTAAAAACAAAAATAGTAAAATTATTATTATTTTTATTTTTATTTTTATTTTTTTTTTATTTATTCATTTTTATTTTTATTTTTTTATTTTAGTCCCGTTCGACAGCTCAATGGGTCATTACAGGACCATTATTATTATTATTATTAGATACTACAGGATATAATTATTAAATTTAAAATTTAATTTTACGTACATGTTTTAAGAAGGAATGCGAAGAAGAGAAGTTTTATGAAGTATATCCAATGCATGTTTCTAGTTCACTAGACTGACTGACAGTGTTACCAATGCATGTTCTCAAATTACCCCTTCCTACTGTGACAGTTTGTGTCTGACAATCACCCCGGTACTGTATTAGTCTAAAGGCAACACTGGTCAAGCATGCCAACTAACTAACGAACTCTCTATTCGACTGTTTAGTCAAACACCCGACACAACTGAAAATCAACTTTTACTTCGGCATTTTTCAAATCCAAAAAAATTAAGTCAGGCACATCATTAAATACAATATGAATAACAAATCAAACGGAAAAAACAGCAAAGAATTACGTAATATAAGTGAAAAGGAATGATACTTGAAGTTTTTATTTCAAATTTTTTACTTTAAAGGAAATAAAATTTAAGTATACTAAAGAAATTGTCGGCCTAAACTTTTCACCGGCTGTTATGCCACGAATTGCTATTAATATCATATTAATAATTATTTTTAATATTATTATTATTAAAAATAATATTGCCTACAGACAAACCATATTGTCGATACAAATGTAAAACTATCAAATGTAAAAATCCCATCAAATCAATAAAATTGTGTAAACTACCTTAAGTGTAATAAACATTATCTAAATGTAGAGATACAAAATTTAGTGAATTCTAAATTAAGATTCAATTATTTTTTTTTTATTCTCAATTTGAATTACAAAAATTCTATGTAGAGTAATCTAGTCAGTCAGCTTGAGAATGACCCAATGAGGGGTCGAAATATTGCTAAAGAGTGCGTTTAATTTTTCCTTAAGACCAAACAACAATTAATTTTTTAAAAAAAAAAAATCACTATATTTAGAAAACTACAAAAACCAACATTCATTAATTTCTAATTAGTTTATTTCTTAATGTCCAATCAGTGAATTCCTTAATAACAATAAGTACATTGCTTAATTTCCAGTATGCATGTTGCCGTGCAACCAAATTAATTTTAATTATTAAAAATTTTCATTCCTTTTACCTCCCGAGATTACCGAAGTAAAGGAAGATTTGTAACCGTTCTAAAGTGAAAACAATTTCAACACTGTCTTATCTCTAATTTTATTTATATGATTGGATTTACATTGTATGATTTAAATAAATAAATTGGTGATTTCTTCCTACAGACATATTCTCACAGTAAAAACCCAGATAAAGATGAATCTTTTTTTTACTATCTTTTAGAAAGGGGAAGTATTGTGATGACGTGGAAATTCCATTTTGATGTGCTAAGTAATTATGAATTCGTATATGAGAAAGTTTGTCTGAGTTGAGAAAGATTTCTTTTATGGGTTCAAAATGTCGGGATTAACAAAATCTCTAAAGCGGTCTCCTCTTGAAGTTCTATATTATATATTATTCACTGTTATCAACAGAAGGTTATAATAGAACTCAGGTTATAATAATATGATACTTCATTGAGTAAAATTGATTTCGCTAAGTCTACATGAGGGAATGGAAAAAACGAAACTTACTCACTTGAGTTAATAATCTTCAATTCGATACGAATATTTCCGTCTACATAAGATATTCAGTTGATAAGGGAGTGATACATAATGGCGTTTGCATGTCATTACTGATTTTCTTGAAGTAGTTGTTAGACAAATTCCGTTCAAGTATGGTTGAGTACGTACGTGGTTAGATTGCTAAAACATATAGAAGTATAGAGTCTACAGCGGAGATAGTTTGCAGTCGATTAGTTATTCAGTGTGTGTGCTGAAAGCTCTCTCTCTAGGCTCTCAAAATTTCACCTCCTACTGTCAGTTTGACCTGGACACTATTATTACTGTCTTCATTTGTTTACCTATTCCTCGTCCTTACCTAGATTTAAACTATTAACTAGTTCAACATGTTACAAATAAGGATCAAAAAGGATAAAAGAAAGGTTAAGAAGGATGTTCATGAAAATTTTAAATATAATGATAAAAGAATAAGGATCATAATTAATATTAAAGATAATACTGTATTCTAAGAAGAACAACATAAATACTACTAAGACCAATAGAATGAATAAGTGGTACTCAAAAGAAATGAAAAAGCATAACACTAAATAATATAAATGATCAAGTTCAGAATAACACTAAAAATAGTAGAATAGATGAAAGAATAAGGATCGTGGAAGGATAGCACTAAGCTATAAAAAGGATAACACTAAAAATAATAAAATGGATGAAAGAGAAAGGACCATGGAAGGATAGCACTAAAAATAATAGAATGATGAAAGAGAAAGGATCATGAAAGGATAGCACTAAACTATAGAAAGGACCAGGATAAGGATAACACTAAAAATAATAGAATGGATGAAAGGGATCATGAAAGGATTGCACTAAACTATAGAAAGGACCAGGTTAAGGATAACACTAAAAATAATAGAATGGATAAAAGGGACCATGAAAGGATTGTACTAAACTATAGAAAGGACCAGGTTAAGGATAACACTAAAAATAATAGAATGGATAAAAGGGACCATGAAAGGATTGCACTAAACTATAGAAAGGACCAGGTTTAGGCTCTACCGCTCTTTGAGGTTAGGAAAAACAGTAAAATTCATATAACTCTGGTTCTAAGTAAGATAATAAAAATCTAATCACAGGCTTCATTCCTAATTTTAATAGTACAGGCGCCATTTCTATACAACGATAAAACCCGTTGTATCAAAATAGCGCATGTACTATTTATAATAGGAAGTTGAAATAAGGTTCAAATTGTGCAGAATTAAAATTAGGAATGAAGCCTGTGATTAGATTTTTGATATCTTGCTTAGAACCAGAGTTATTTGAATTTAACTGTTTTTCCTAACCTCAAAGGGTGGTAGAGCCTTAAGGATAGCACTAAAAATATTAGTATGGATGAAAGAGAAAATTGTGTACCAAATTAATTATTTCGGGAGGCGTATTATTCTCTTCGTTTTCGTCATACATAAATCAATCATTGTTTGGGGGAAAAAAAAAAAAAAAAAAAAAAAATTGATATAAACAGTTACATTATTTTTAAACAAATAGCAAATTAGTTTTTAAATGTGAACAAACTCGCTAATCGTGCGTTTAGGTAAAGAGTTCTTCTTTTTTACCGCACTAGGGTGGAAAAAAGAGGAATTATGAACCGCGCAGCACATGCGCAACGAATTTAAGTACGTAAAATCACTTTCCACGCATCAAAATACATTTCGTATCAATCGTACATAAACATTTGTTTTATTTTAGGGGACCTTAGACTGTCCTTTGTTTATTGAAAGAAATTAATTACAGAACTTATTGAGTGCTATAAAATTATTAAAATGTAAATCTTTTCAAAATCTAAAATTTGTTAAATCATATTTCTTTCCCTTTATATAATATGTATACTGCGTTCAGGCCCTCATATACACAATCAAAAATTTTGCGCAAACCTGATGTCGGGCAAATTTAGGCCATACACATCAAACATCAGGTTTTCGCGAACTTCAAACAGCCTCATACCATGTTTTTTTCAAACAGCCCAATACCAAATGTATGCACAAACATTTTGACCGTGTATGGCAGCCTTAAGTAAGAATGTAAACAAAGATTAGAGGCTACCCTGATATGATTAATAAGCTCTTTAATAATAATATCCAAACATAAACAATAAATTTAGGTTAAAATCCAAAAGATAATGTATTTGAAACGTATCACAATAATTAAATCGATAAATTTCTAATTGAGGTTGACAACCTCAATCTCACCTCGAATGATCTATAATTATTATTAATGACTTTTACAACTTTTTAAGTCGATAAGATCGTGATTTTTTTTTAATATAGAATTAAAATTTAATATTTTTATTTACCAAGTACAGTAATAAAATTGTATTTTTATAGATTTTGTTGATATTTTTATTTATCTTTTCCCAATTACTTACTTTATTATTTATTTTTCTGGAAGTTTTATTTTTGGTGATAGATTATAAAAGTTGTATTTTTTTTGTATAAAAAACGAAATATGATAAAGATAAAGTTTGCTTAATAATTGTCAGTTATTTAATTTATAATTCAATCAAATTAAATATTGAAAGAATATGTTTGGTTTCAATGCTGTAGATTATAGACTTGGCGATAGTTAGATCGATAGACTTGCCTCTGTTTAAAGAAAAATAAGTGACAGGGCTTAGCGAGGAATTCATTTAATATATATGAGACCCTTGGTAGGTCATACCACAACTCCAATGGACTTAGCCTAGGTGACAACTTCATCCAGCATAATAACTTCCCAATGTAAGTAAATTATTCTTTAAAATACTCTGTCCATTAATATGTCACATAGCTTCATCACGTTCTGTTATTGCATGAGTGAGAATAAAAATATTTGATCCCGCGGAGAATTGAAAGTGAGGATTTTTAGACCATTTGTTTATATTTAATATTAAATGTGACAAGGTTAAAGCAAATATAGACCCATAGAATATTTATTTTTATTATTTATATTCCTTTTATTANTTTAGACTGTTACTCCCCTTATAAACAAACAGAGGGTAGTAACAATCTAAAGAAGGTGTACGGAATTTTCTTCTTTAGACTGTTACTCCCCTTATAAACAAACAGAGGGTAGTAACAATCTAAAGAAGGTGTACGGAATTTTCTTCTTTAGACTGTTACTCCCCTTATAAACAAACAGAGGGTAGTAACAATCTAAAGAAGGTGTACGGAATTTTCTTCTTTAGACTGTTACTCCCCTTATAAACAAACAGAGGGTAGTAACAATCTAAAGAAGGTGTACGGAATTTTCTTCTTTAGACTGTTACTCCCCTTATAAACAAACAGAGGGTAGTAACAGTCAAAAGAAGGTGTACGGAATTTTCTTCTTTAGACTGTTACTCCCCTTATAAACAAACAGAGGGTAGTAACAATCTAAAGAAGGTGTACGGAATTTTCTTCTTTAGACTGTTACTCCCCTTATAAAAACAGAAGTGTGATATTCCATAGTCCCAAATCGTACTAGAATAAACATATCTTTGTTTTATTTGTTATTTAGACAAAGTCATATATATTCTAAAAAAAAACATAGGGGAGTAACAATCTAAAGAAGTACCGAGAACAAATAAATAATAATCTAGCTTGTTTTTAGCTTATTACTTGTGTATGTTAGTAAATATAATTTGTGCAAAATTATTTCGACGTTTTTAGGCATGAAGATGCTCGTAAAAGGTCGAAATATAGCCGTATTTTATGTGTAAATGTTCAATTATTATTCACCCTATAAAACACTGAATCCACAAAAAAGTATTGAGATCAAATTGTTCTGAGCTGTGAAGAGAGAGTTCTCATAATTAATTTGTAATTATGCAGCTTTACAATAATGACTTATAATATAATTACTTAGTTATTTATTTTATTTTTTTTAATCAGTACAATAATAATGTATTTATTGTTTATTTTGGGTACTCAACGTCGTGGTTATACACATACACTCCCTTATAATGTTTCATTTTTATTAATTATATAAATAGATATAATAATTATATAGTATATCTTTTATATAATAGAGTAGTGTCCCAACGACAACGACAACAACGACTCTCCTCTAAATGATTTATAACGTTAAAAATTGATGTGCCATAAGCTGGAATCGAACCCGGGGCTACTGGGAGTAAGCCAGATACTAAACCATTTGCGCCATACCTATGTAACGAATATCGGAGCACAAAACTTCCTATTTAAATGTTTTAATTATAACTGCATAAAACTTACTATTTAAACAGTAAATATATCTTTAAATATCTATTTTAATTATAACTAATTATCTCTCAGCTCTTTTTCTCAACCATATTTATTATTCTGCCCGTTACCGCGGGCCTAACGGCTAGTAATTATATAATATAGTATGTATATTCTAGTATTACGCATAATTTTAGTTATACATAAATTTATTTATTTTATATTAAATTAATTTACAGCAATGTTTCTTTTTTAATTTTAATTTTAAATAGTTCTAAATTTTCTTTACTCTTAAGTTCATCAGGTAATTGATTAAATAATAATACTGTGTAATAAGTCCGCTGTATTTGTGTCATTTTTCTAAAAAACCAGATTCTAAAAAGCTACTACGTAGCTTGTATTGAATTCTAATCATTCTATTCCTATACATTGTATTGAATTCGACCAATTCTATTTTTTATACATTCTATTGAATATTAAGTTTGTTAATCGCTTCCACTTAGGTTTTTAATACAAATGGAACCGGGTTCGATTTTCCGGGAAGAAAATAAATTTTACACTTTCGGTATCCACCTAACAATAATCAAACTCAAAGACTTTTCAGTTGTTTTTTCTAACAATTGATTAGTCAGAAAAAAATTCTAAAAAATGCATTTTAATGGACAAATGCATTTATTGAAGTACTTTCAATGTTAGATTAGCCGTTCTTATAGACATACATTTTAGGTACTGATGTATTCTATATTTTTGTTCTCTAAAAAAATAGAATTCTGCCGGACAAATCTTTTAATTTTATTTCACGATGTAGACTATATTTTTGTTCTCTCAGAGAATAGAATTCTCGCGGACAAGTGTTTCAAATGATTTTAGTCCAGTCAGAAAGTTTTGATATATGATATAGATATAATATATTATCCACCATGTAAGAAAATAGGTCCCATGTTTTAAAACAAATTAAATTTATATATTTTAGCAGTAATTCAATACAATAGTTATTTACGCAACAAGGAAGAGAAGTATGTTTTCCGGCTCGAGGTTAAGTTTTTCCCTGAGGCAACGCCGAAGGAGAAAACTTCATTAGCTCCCAAGGCTTGCCGAGGGAGATAACTGTATAATTAGCTCTCGAGGCTTGCCGAGAGAGATAATCCCGAGAGTAGAAATACTTCGATCCATGTTCCGTATTAAATTTTATCTACGACTTGTGCACCAGGGGTTATAGCTATTAAGTTTGTAAATATAAAAGTTTTACCTACAAATTCACGCAATTTAAACACCTTAAACTGATATTTAGTTATTTGATTTATTAAAATAACAATTCTTATACTAAATATATACGTTTTTAATTTAATTACGTTTAGTTTTTTTTTTTAATTTAAAGACTTTGTATGATAACCTAAAGTAAGCTTCCCGAAAAAAAGTAAACAAAAAAGCTAAAAAAAACAACATAATTCTTAAAATTTACCTAAAAAATACCTTTTAAGTTGGTATGACTGTTTTTTTACTCCCAAGTGAGGAAGTAACACTTCCCTCCCTGTTATTAGCAATGTAAAGTCTACTTACAGTGCAAATAGATGATATTATCATCTATCGGTGTAAAAAAAGAACGAATTCATTAATCCATCTTTTTTTGAGACGTATCGACCCTTCTTAAGGTCATCCTCATTCTTTGTTTCTAAATTCACAAAATCATTTAATCAGTTTGCACGATGTCTAATAAAACTGCACTATAAATAAAAAAGGTGGTTTAAACATTTTATGTTTTGCTTCTGAGCTTATTGAAGGTAAGGAAAGCTATGGGGTCGTTTAACAGAACCTAAATATTTTATGTCTCGGATTTCAAAAATGAGGAAATTTATTGATATTATGCTATATTACCTATACAATATTTAACAGTCTCTATTATTGATTGATATTAAATTTTTCAGTTTTCTTCACAAAATCCAGTTAGAAGGGTCTGCAGAATAAACTTAAGATGGAGGGGGAAGTATCTGTTGCTGTAAGAGATGCTTACAAGAGATATTCGTCCAATATTATACTTAAAGGACTTAACATGACGGTCATGAAGGGACACATGTAAGTATCTTATTATTCTGACAACTTTACTACTATACTTAAAGGACTTAACATGACGGTTATGCAGGGACACATGTATCTTATTATTCTGACAACTTTACTACTATACTTAAAGGACTTAACATGACGGTCATGAAGGGACACATGTAAATATCTTATTATTCTGACAACTTTACTACTATACTTAAAGGACTTAACGTGACGGTCATGAAGGGGCACATGTAAGTATCTTATTATTCTGACAACATTACTACACAACAACATTACTGACAACTTTACTACTATACTTAAAGGACCTAACATGACAGTTATGAAGGGACAAGTACTACAACAACTGTGTAATTCAAGCAATGTACTATAAGCTGCTTCTCACCGTTGTATTGTTTATATAGGTTTAATTTTTTTCTGGCTTGATCCTTTCCTCTTTTATTATTGATATAAATATAAATGTATATCTTGATTTAGATACGGTTTGCTTGGACCTAGTGGATGTGGCAAGACAACACTGCTAAGTTGTATCATTGGTATGAAGCAGTTAGATTGTGGTAATATCACCGTCGGAATCAAACGGAAAAATGAACTTGGATATATGCCGCAGGTAAAATTATATTTTATACGAGGTTTGGCTCGAAAATATTTTCTTCTTGTATAAGCTATATAGTGATCTCTTTTAAGTTCTCAAGATCTATTAAAAGTTAATGGTAATTTAGTAATTAGTTATTAGTAAGTCCTTATATTAGTATAGTAATATAATACTGTATTGATTCCTTTTAACCTCGTCCAGAGTGCCGAATAGTCTCTGCGCATGCCCAGTCTAAAGTGCGACTGCGCATCTCAGACTGGGCATGCGCAGAGACTAATGCTTGTCTCGTTCCCTGTTCGGTTTGACAGTCTCAACGAGGCTTTTTTCGTAGTATTCTTTTGTTAACTCTATTGATCTTTTATAAGCTGTTGTGATCTATTCTAAGTTTTAAAGATCTGTTAAAAGTAAATGGTAAGTAGTTATTAGTAACTCCTTATATTAGGAGTAACTCTTCATTTGACTACGATACCTATATTTACAAAATTTAAATTAAAAATGTTTACAGGAGATAGCTTTGCACTCTGAATTCTCTATTATGGAAGTGTTCCAATTTTATGGTGGACTGTATAAATTGGACCAGGAACAGATTTATATCCGAGGTGAAGAACTCATATCTTTCCTTGAGTTGCCCCCTTCACACCGCACAGTCAGTTCTTGCAGGTATCCCAAAACATTGTTAATACTTTAACTAATCAATGACTTTGCAAGAACAGAGTTACAGCTAATAATCGTTCTTCATCTATAATGAAGGATGAACTTAAGTATATTTTAATGACAGATTGAAGTAAGTGAGATACCATAAAAGATTAAGTGTTTAATTGGAAGATCTACTTAAGTGAGATACCACGAAAGATTGAGAGTGTTTGGTTGAAAGATTGACGTAAGTGAGATACCATGAAAGATTAAGTGTTTTGGAAGATCTACTTAAGTGAGATACCACGAAAGATTGAGAGTGTTTGGTTGAAAGATTGACGTAAGTGAGATACCATGAAAGATTGAGTGTTTGAGTGGAAGATTGACGTAAGTGAGATCTACTTTTCATATAATACGATTGAGTGTTTGATTGTAAGATTGACGTAAGTGAGATGACCATGTATGATTGAGTGTTTGATTGGAAGATTGGCGTAAGTGAGATACCATGAAAGATTGAGGGTTTGATTGGAAGAGTGACGTAAGTGAGATACCATGAAAGATTGAGTGTTTGATTGGGAGACCGAAGTAAGATATTATGAAGTATTGAGTGATTGATTAGAAGATCGATTTATACCAAAGCTACGATAGCTTATAGAGGAAGACCATAAGTGCCTTTTGTATTTTTAGGGGATTTACTTCCTTTAAAATTATATCAAGCCACATTTACGGTGCATGGTTCCATCAAGAGAAGTTATTAATGTTTGATTTTCATAGCACATAGGTCAACTGGTTTCTAACTATAAATCACTATCAATAGATGTAAGTTAAGTGGCTGATACTCAAGGTAATAAGCATTGTACTTAAACTAGTAACTAGGGTAAACAAAATAAGTCGTAAATAATAAATGTGTTGAACGTTTCTGTGTTTGCATTTCAGTGGTGGTCAGCAGCGTCGTATTTCTATGGCGGTGACCCTGCTTCACGACGCAAGTCTTCTGATCCTCGATGAACCAACAGTCGGCGTTGACCCCGTTCTCTGTCACAAGTAACTGATTTGTTTATATTTATATAGATTTTAATTTACATTTTACTTCCGAGTTGACCGAAGGTATCAGAATAAGAAGCTATGTGATCGTTCAAGAGATCGAAAAATGTCTATATTTCCGAAATTTAAAAATTCCATGTCATATACCTGTTTTAGATATCAGGGAACATTTTCAGTCTCATGCAGATAGCCTCAGAATAATTAAGAATATAAAACAAATTTCCATTGAATATTGCTAAATTGATACTTTTGTTCGTGTATAAAAACCAAAACAATTTCGGCATATTTCATACATTAGACAATAATGGTTATTCATTATGGCATACTATACTATGGGTTGAAGAAAATGTTAAAATGTAAAAATTATAAACAGTTTGGCAAATTATCAAGGAAACTCGCTATTAAATAAAGATGAAACAGGAAAACTTATAAATATACTAACATGTAAACGATCTAACTCAGCGCTAACTCTCCTACACCCATGAAAACACGCCACTACTATTATTGCTCTGAAAAGATAATTTTGAATTATACATATTAATAAATTATGATTTATTGTTAAATGTTTATCGCACAAAGCATTTTACTTTATTTGTCTGCCGTAGGATTTGGAAATATTTCGTCGAAATGGTGAAACTAAGCAAGAAGACTATAATTATTACAACTCATTATATTGAAGAAGCCAAAAATTCAAACTGTGTAAGTTTACTGTTATTTTACTTCCTAATTGATATAAAAAAAAATCCTGGGGGGCTTACGCCTCAAGAAATTTAACATGCCATGGGTGCTTCGAACAAACCTGGGTAGCCTTGTATCAATCCAATACTGGATTGATACAAGGCTACTAAACCCTCCACACATGAGTGAAATGTTGGTCGATAAACCATAATATACAGTAGTCACCGCTTAATGTGATCACGGTTAATGTTATCAACCGCTTAGTGTGATCAAAATAGCTTGGAACGGCCCCACCCAATACCAATGCATTAAAAAATATCCGCTTATTGTTATCAGTATTTCGTTTATTGTGATCAAAGTCAAGTCGAAATCGTTGAATTTTTTTATATAATTTTCGGGGAAATGACTACAGCTGCGGCAAACCGAGAAGTGTTTCGTCTAAACACCCAGGATTCTCAGAAAGTATACCTCACACCACCTTTCCCTTCCTCTATATTTATTACTACATAGATGTAGATAATCTAAACATCCATTTCTCCCCTATTTCTACGACATTTCACTTAGACATAGATCAGTTTTTTGTTTTTTTTAATGTTTTTGTCTTTCAATCGTTTCCGAGAACTCTTTAGCCAAATTAACATGACATTTATACAAGTTTGAAGTCGATTAGTTTCGATAAAAAGTTTTTTTTTGTTTTTTTTGTTCATAATAAACAGTATTACTCCCTCCAGTAGTGCCATTTGCTTATTATTATTATTATTATTATTATTATTATGTATTATTATTATTCCCCCATTCGCTTCAGCGGCTATGGCTATTAGCGTGAATATCGGAATTTTCCAGTGTTATCTATTTATATTTATATTTTGATCCAATTAAAACATAATAAAAGTTTAACCAATGAGATTTTGCTTATTATTATCAGTTGGTTAATGTGATCACTAAGCCTTGGTCCCAAAGTGATCACATTAAGCTACTGTATTATGTTCACAACTCTAGACCATGTGATCGATTTTTCTCAAATCACCATGAGAGTGACGGCTATGGTTTTCCAAATCGAAACCTAGAGGCGCTAAATCTTTCTATCAGCCTCCCATTTATTTAAACAATGCTGAGTGAACATCTTAATTGGTATTGTGTTGTGTGAATCATGAAAGATATTGGATCAGAAAGAACCAACTACTAGTGTAAACATAACAATTAGGCCTCATATCCAAGTTTTAATCACTATCCATGCATGGAGTTAAGCCACTTATCAAAGTAACGCAGAAACTAATTCGGTGTGATCAATAGTTAGCCATGTAAATCAAAGTGCCTTGACTTGGGATCGAACCCGTAATCTCGACCTTTATTCATAGTTAGCAGTGTAGAAGTGGTCAATATTAAAGTTATACGAAAACCAATATATTTTTGTTAAAACCTTTTAACAAAAACACTTACATTGATCTAAAAAGATCGCACATTACAAAGAATAAGATTAATTCTTTTATAAAATACATATGAACAGCAGTTTAAACAGTCAATGCCTTTACTATCACTGCTTCCCTTAACCCCTAGAGTCTTACTAACATCCTATTCAAATATTACGATTAATAATTACTCTGACAGCTCATATTGGCCAACCTAAGTGAGGTCAAAAAATAAAGCTACTAGGCCTGTGAGAGGGGGGAGGCCAGGGAAATTTTAATTTACCTATTTGGCCCTACCTTCTATAATTCATAATCTCGTGCTCCCATTGGCCACTCCCCATGTTTTTCGACTTTCCCGTGCTGTCAGAGTAAATTCTAATTTTAAAACGAGTATGATCATTTTAATTTAAATGAATTCAACAATATTTATCATCCTTCGACAATACTTTGATCTCATTATTTTATAGTAATGAACAGTCGGCCAGCTTGTCACTTAAGTTGTAAATTTGCCATACTTCATGCTTAAATTAAGTATCCTTACAGCTTTATTAATTTAGTGAAATATGTTTACATATAAATTTGTACTAATGATTGCAAACTTTGTTTTTCTAAAGATTGGACTAATGCGTGGTGGAGTTTTGCTAGCAGAAGAATCACCAACAGATCTCATGACCAGATTTGACTGCGGCTCCATGGAAGAGGTGTTCCTTCTACTCGCCAAGAAACAAGAGCAAGGAGAGAGTGAAGTTAAAGTATATATTACTTTTTATATCATTATAATTTGATTGAATTAAGGGAGCGTTGCAGAATTCCATGGAATTACATCTCTGTTTATTTTTTTCAGAGCCCTCTAACTTATCCAGGAAGGAATCCGAATGAAGTGCCTCTCGCATCCAAGGAATTTCTCAACACCAAACGACTTCAGGCTCAAATAACTAAAAATATCAACTGGACTCTTAAAAACATACCGTAAGCATTTCAACTTTTATGAAACGACATTAAATACCATGCTCATGTCCATGCCCATGCACTCCAAAATGACCCCATTAAAGCAACTTAATTACAAATTAATTTTGTCTCTCGCATTTCTCAACCAGATGGTCGCTACTTCACTTGCTGGGATGTACAACGAGCGGGGGAGGGGGCGGCCGGGGAATTTAATCCAGGTCTGTGCCCACCATTCCAAGTTGAGACCGCGCCCGATGCTGTTTTACTGTATTGTGAGGGAAACTAGCAAATGCCCAGCTTTACGAGCTACTGAGAAATTGTTAACTTTAAGGACCATAGATAAAATGCATAACATTTATTTTATAGCAGTCTTGTCAATTAAACAACAACAATAATTGCAATGCTACTCGCCTATAAAATGCTGCTTTACACATCTCTTACACTTACATAACAGACTATTACTGCACTGCGGCAATGTGTGCAGTTTGGCAACGGACTCAGTATGAACATAGCTTTTCACTTCGTAACATGACTTTCACTGCCATGTAAACATTCACATTGCAAGCAACTAAGCAGTAAAATAATAGCAACCTCCCTATTTGCGCTTTTCATTCCAATGGATAGTTTTGGAATGCGCATTTAATTGCATTATTCTGTTAAGAAATCATCATGTCAGTCATGTTGCAATGGGTTAGCGACTCTTTAAAAACATTTAAAATAGCCCAACAGATAAGGGAACTTCCTCTTGATATGTAAGACGATTGACATGTGCTCAACTACTCAAGTCGTGTCGTCCCAATCTGAACTTGTTTTTGGCTGAGGATCAATGAGATCATAATGTAAATTATTTGCAAATGATCCATGTGTAGTTTGGAACAGTTTGGAAGACGAAACATATCCCCCAGTCGGGTTGAAGAGGCTTCAATCAATGCCCGTACCTGTGACGATCCCATGGACTGTTCCCAGCTTGGTTGTAACCTAATGTATATTATTATATATTGTATAGCGTCCTTAAGTAAAATAGATATTTTATTAATGCAATAGCATTATTGGGGTTGAAAATTACAAATATAGGTAAGCTGCAATTACCAAACTATAAAGCCAAACCATTCAAGAATGTGAAGCCAGGAACTAATAAAAAATAATAAAAATAATAAAATAATAAAATAAAAACTAATAAAAATTCAAGAAACTTTTGATAAAATTTCGTCATTTTTAGATCATTGATAATTCTCGGTTTCCTTGAGTGAAAGCTCTAATGATTAATCTTCATTTCAATAACTTGATGCTAGAACTTCATTTCTAATCTCTGGGTAATATCTTTGATTTACTGATAGGGTGACTTTGTTCGTGGTGTGCTTACCAGCTCTGCTGTTCTTCATAATGGGTGAAATGGCTGTTCATGGTTCAACTTATGGTGCAACTTTGGCAGTCAAATCAGAAGAACCACCCTGTTATCCTGTTCCACGCTTCGAGGCAGGAGGTACCTGCGGTTATCTTAAGTACCTCTCTTGTAGATACCTAGAAGTACTCAAGAAAAATTACTATATGGTAAGATAAGTACGCTATACTAGTTTTAGGAAGTCTAAAGTCATTAAAGGAATTTTCAAGGATAGTGTGCATTACAATTTAACGCTGTTTGATATGGTTAGAAGAATTCACAACCATCGTGCTTGTGGTTTATAAAAAAAAACTTTACGATTTCTTTGAGGTTTAAAGTAGTAAGAGATGGTCAGCTGAGGTTAGAGATGGTGGAAGGTAGTTTGAGTTGATTGAAGGTAGTCAGAAAATTTGCTAGAAAGATTTTAGGTAATTTGCTAGTATTAGGTGTTAGGCACCTATACTGTTACTTTGTGCAGGGCCATCCCCTGCCTTGCGACGCCCCTGCGTTTGTGTTTAGGTAATGAAAATTACCAATAATGGTAAAAATCAAACATATATACAACACAAGCAATACTTGCTTTTAATGGAGTGAAATTTTTCCTAAATAATTACCTTCATAATTTTTAGCAACGTTGTAGATTTTGTAGCTTACACTGAACAGTGAACAGGTTAGAGAAATTTACAAGCATAATGTGTTTAATAGCATAATATAAAAGCATATTGGGGGCAGGGCCGTTTTAGACGTTCACTGCGCCCTGGGCACCCCGTCACGATGCATGTATCAACTGAAAGATATTGAAGCGTAGATTACAAATATAACACTTGTGGGTAGTGTTTAATTTTCCACGTTTTAACATCAAAATTTTGTGTTCCCCCTCCCCTAAACTATATTTCTGCTGTTACTAAAAATATAAAAAATATGCAAAATGCGCGGTCTGATGGGCCAAAGAAAAAATAAGATTAGCAATTTGATCTGATAAACTGGGAGTCCAAAATGGCGGCTAATTGCTGTCAAGGGGAATTTTTTTTATTTTTAATTTTTAGTAGGGTATCAAATGAAAGGTATTGAAGAGTAGATTACAAAAATATAAAACACTTGGGGGTAGTGTTTTATTTTCCGCGCCATTTTGTCAAATACATCAACATTTTGTGTCCACACCCCCCCCTATACTAATTACATGTTCACAATACAAACGAAACCCTTTTTACGTGATACTTTACGCCTAACCAATTTTTACTCTCTAATATAAAGAGAAAATATTATGATGGCACGAAAACTCGAATTTAAATTTTGATGGATTAGCACGTTTTGAGGTCCACTGAGATTTTAAGAAATGCCTGTCTGTCGTCTGTCTGTGCAGATGCATGGAGCCTAAACTACTGGCCCGAATTTGAAGATATCTGGCATACATGTTAAAAAAAATCATAACCCGAGAAAAAATTGAGTAATGAATTTTAGCCATAAAATAAATTAGGCCATAAATTTGGGGCAGTATCCCCCAAAGACTATGAAAAAATTATTTTTTGAAAACAGTTCCGAAAATCTAAAATGTAGTCCATTTAAATTCGAATCTAACGATATAAACCGTTTTCTCGGGAAAAATCTAGTTTCCGAGACATTGATGAAAATAAATCTGATTTTTTTTTAAACATTAAAGCGAGCTTAATGCAATTAATATTTAACATTAAACAAATTAACAGTTAATCATTATGAGTTTATAGTTTAAAAGAATAGTGGGAGTAGACGGTAGTGCTAGGTGGTACTCTTACTTCACTTGGAAGGTTTATAGTAACCCTGCAAAGGGTTGGTTTACTGTCCTTTACAGATAACTATAATAATTTTCATGTTTTCTGGGACCTGGGGCCGAAATTATATGACAAATTTAGTGTGAGTTGTCTCGAATCGATATTTCTTGCTTTTGCTCTGGCAAAATCGTCTATTTAAATTGGTATAGTAAATTCCTAGCGTTATGTCGCTTTTCAGGTTGTCAACTGTTCAGCTTATATTTACGCATTGTAGACCTATTCACTGTATTTATTCTGTTAAGAGCTGAACACATTTTTTTCCGCATTTATATTTTTTGCCCTTGCAAAATTTAGCTTTGCCCCCTCCCATCTAGCCTTTTGAGATGCGCCCCCAAACCTCTTGCGCCCCTGGGCACGTGCCCATCGTGCCCCTATAGTTAAATCGGCCCTGATTGGGGGTTGAACAATCACACTATATACGATAGCTTTGTATTTGAGGAATTTACAAGCATGGCAATAAAGTTGGTTTTTTCGAAATTTAATTACAAACATATGTTACTTCTGAATAATGAAACATCCATGTTAGATTTAAAAGAGTTACTTCAGGCGAGAGATTTAAGAGAGCTAGCGTGAACGTGTGGGTTAAACCACGTCTGCTCGGCCATCACTAAATCATGAGTGGAACGAGATGGGGTTTGATTCCTCTGATTTATATAGCTCACTATTGATCACATCATACTCGCTTCGGCGGTACAATGTACAAATGTATGATGTGTGAAGTGGCTGGAACTCTCTACCCCAGGGCGTAAAAAGGGCTTAAAAGATGGCCTAATTTCAAAGTTCAAATAAGTGGTTCGTCCTACCCATTCTAGTAGGAAATACTAGACTACTACTACTTCAGGCACATTGATAATACTTATCAATTAGACGATGCATCTCATTGTATCTTGTTTTTTAAGATGCTATGCATTTTAGTTGAATATTTGATTGGTTTAGGCAAACGTTGGGAGTATTGATGAAGGCAATGCCATGGTGAAGAAGGGACGAGCATTAGCCACTCTGTACTTCCCCTCTAACTATACTCAGTACATGCTCGAGCGAGTGATAAGACAGGGAGGAACTTCCAAGGTGGCAGTCAACAATTCTATATTAATAGTATGGGCTGATAAGAGCGGTATGTCCACTTTTATTATAATCATATTTTAATATTCTAGAAAATTATTATTCATTTTCAACATTATTAAAGAAATTTCTTTTATAAATATGTGCGTGCTTATCCCAAGAAAAAAGATGAAACCCTCCAAAAAATGCATAACGCTGAGTGTTCAAAACATAAACATCAAAATGAATATTAATTATGAGGTGTATCGAAAAAGTATATGACCATATATGTTTTGTACTTAAAGCTTGGGGCGTGGCTTGTGGTGCACGTGGATAGGCTATCTTAAGCAGCCCCTACACGATCAAGCCGCTTGATCAAAACAACGCGTCAATCAATGGTGTCAAGCATGATTGATAGTCTAGGAACCTGTTTGATGCTTGAGTCAACAATTTTGATCAAGCATTCCGTCAATCACCAGCTCGACACCCCAAATCCTGATTCGAAACAATGGTATCTACACAATACTGATTCACTAAAGGACAGGAGGAGCAGTTCACTAGTCGAAAACTCCGCTACAAATGAGTGAAAAGATTGATGGAATGCTTGATGCGCCAGAAGACGGCTTGACGGTCGTGTCAATCTGCTTGACGCAATGTTTTGATCAAGCGGCTTGATCGTGTAGGGGCTACCTTAGTTGAATGATTTCATCGCTGCAGAAGTAGTCAGACGTCGGCATACCGCCAATGATTGAGATAGTGATAGTGAGCGCCGTCGAATATTGGTTGAACAACGCTATTGCAGTAAATGTTGTTAAGTAGAAACTATCCGTAAGATACTATAAGTATTAAGTATGAGGAAGCCATAATAAAGATATCAATGAAAAAAACCAAAATGTTATGCCTTCCTGCATATTTTCTCTGAATTTAATGCATTGACAGTACGAACCCTAAATAAGAATGCAGTATTATTTATTAAAATGTTTCAAAAAAAAACATAATGATATTACTTCTCACACATATTCGAATAGATCGCTACTACAACTAGCAGATGTCTGCTAATAAAAAATTGCAACTAACAAAGATCTGTTCTGACCGTGGAAAAGATGTTTCTTGAAATATTTGTTTTTGTTTGATTTAGAATATCCAAAATGGATAGTACTATTCAGAGACTTGTGGAAAAATTTGATCACCTGTATTCAAGATATGTGCGATGACTGCGGCTATAACAGAAAAGTTGCGGATATACCTCTCTCGGTAAGCAACTCAATCAGATTACTATGTTAACAAATTACCATCTAATTATTAACACATTACTATCAAAGCAAACAGATTACTATTTAGGTTTGAGAATAGTAAGCATTTAGATCTTGTTTTATTTTTAGATCGAGGAATCTATTTACGAAGGCAACCCTGAGTACTCTCTAACCTCTTCCTTCGTACCCACATTCTTCTGCATGTAAGATTCCCATCGTTTTTATCTAAATTGCCTTGTAAATTTTCAAAACAAAAGTATATAATTTATATTTCTTAACAAATTATAATAAATAAAAAAAATGTATGCCTTTAATAATATAAATTCTTAATATAAATATCTCCGACTCCCAGCAAAACAAGTAATTTGTAAACCGTCCTAAATTATCCAAGTAAATTTAAAAGAACAACGCATGTACATAAAGATAACGAGTTCAATTTGATATAAATGAATCCTACATTAAATTATCTAAGCCCACATGTTGGGCAAATCAACCTAGTCCAATGTAATTATTGTCACTTTGTATTTAACCGAGCTCTTTGGCTCAGTCAAACAGGAAATGGACTCTACAGTAATATTGCATCATGTACTGTAATATAGAATCATGAACTGTAGTATTGCATCATTTTGTTTAAGAGAAGGTGGCCTATCACCAGGGCCTATTTAACAAATGGGCCCGGTGGGCCCCGGCCCAGGGGCGCAGAGGTTTTGGGGAGCACGAAGTTAGACCCAACAAAATCTATTTTCTAAGGAACTAGATTTTTTCCGGAAAACCGCTTATATCGTCAGATTTGTTTTGACTACATTTTAACAATTTTTTAATTAAAATCGTCAGAACCGTTTTCGAGAAATAATTTTATTTCAAATTTTTTCAGAGTTTTTGGGGAGTAACGTCCCCGAATTTGAAGCTAAAATTAATTTCTCACCTGGGGTAGGGGTATGATTCTTCTTATCATGTATGCCAAATTTCGTCAAAATCGGCCCAGTAGTTTAGGCTCCAGGTGTCTGCACAGACAGACGACAAACAAACATTTTATAAAAAACACTTTTTTGGACTCAGGGGACCTCAAAACGTGTAAATCCATTAAAATCAAATTTTCTCTTTATATGAGACAATATCGATATGCTCAACTATACAATTTTATGGTTCTTTTCACCGGGCAGATTTTGAAAATATAATTAATAAATTTGCTATGAAAAAATCTTTCCGAGACTACTAAGACAAACTTTCTGATATACGAGTACATAACTCTTAGACTTAGCCCACTATTTTTCATAACTAGTTTTACTAGTTTTGGTAGTTACATTTAATTATTATTGAAAATTTCATCAAAATTTATAATAAAAATAACTTTTCCTCGGCGGTGAATCTGTCCGCGTTTTCATCTATTTTCTCAGAAACTAGATTATTTTTGGAACGAAGTTCCTTATGGCACGTTCTGGAGCCCGGGAGTGAATCCGAAAAAACCACCAAAATCACCGTCATGCAAACGCAAAATCCGTCACGAAATCTACCGATGACGATAAATTGAGTAAAAGATCACCGAGTTAGTTGAAATTTGGTACACATGTTCATTTTACCAATGCCCAGGCTGAGTTCGTTGGAAAACGTTATCCGCCCAAGTGATCACGCGCAACGCTCGCGTAAACGAAAGCTTCAAAAAGACGGGAAAAAAATGCTATTATGGAACCCTATTACTTGAATTGCTTTGTTTGTTTTTGTTATATTATGTCAAAAATGTCACTTGGATTTGTAAATATCGAAAATAAGTAGTAGTTAGCAATGTATACGTACTTACAGTTAGTACAGTAGGAACAAACAGTTAGTTACTTTTAATTTTGTCTCTTTTCTAACTCCACCATGTATAAGTAGTTAGCAACGTATACGTACTAAGCAGTGTGATTTTATAATTTATATTTAATGAAAAGTGTAAGGAACTTCGTTCCTACCGGGTGTCCCGCGACACCACACGTATATTTTTTCTAATAAAAATCGTCAGAACCGTTTTCGAGAATTTTTTTTCCACATTTTTCCGGGCTAAACTTAATTTCTCGATTTCGCTTCGGGGTCCGGGGTATGATTTTTCTAAACATGCATGCCAAATTTCGTCAAAATGGGGAGGGAGGAGGGGTCAAGGGCGCGGGTGTCTCGTGGGCCCAGAGCGCATCACATGCTTACCGCGGGCCTGCCTATCACGACAAACTAATCTGTTCGCGTCAGACAAAGAAGTAGCTGTATTTTCCATGAAGTTTTCGGTGGACTGGAGAAAAATTATGATGATACAGATAAAATAATTGATCGTGTGCTACACTGTCATTTTTTTACAGAACAGATGGTGTAACTCGCCGAACTTCTCTCTCTTTTTATTTTTTACGTGCACCCATTTTCTTTTTCGTATTGCTTCCCTAAAAGCGAACAAAAGAAGCAATTCTTTTTCGTATTGCTTCCCTAAAAGCGAACAAAAGAAGCAATTCTTTTTCGTATTGCTTCCCTAAAAGCGAACAAAAGAAGCAATTCTTTTTCGTATTGCTTCCCTAAAAGCGAACAAAAGAAGCAATTATTTTTCGTCGGTGGCCCTGCTGTACAGTACATGTTGATTAAAACATGTTTTAGACAGAAACAATGGGGAAAATCCTTGCAGTGCACTCATAGTTGTGACTGTTTTCGGACTGGTTCGTCCACATTCACTTTGATTTTCCCAGCCCGCAACTGACTGGTAAGTTGCGGGCTGGGTGGTCTTTAACTCTATACGGACAACCCACTTCCTGTTTGACAGAACCTAATGATGCCCTATAATGATCTTAAATTCTGTTAGATTAATACGTTTTGAAGCTTAAATATTTAAATTTTATATTTTTGTCATAGCATTTCGTTCTACACAACGAGTATGTTTACCTCGAGTGCTATACTAATGGAGCGAATCTCTGGATCATATGATAGAAGTCAAGCAGCTGGTATGATATTTCTACTTCATTGAATTATTAATATCCGTATATGCTTCATTTTAATGAAGCATATACGAATCAATAAAAATGTGGAAATCATGTGGGAAGTGAATTTACAATTGATATCAATCAATTTTATGTTATCTATATGACTTAGTTATCATTTCTAACTATGTTAACAGTCCTGATTATTTTGTAAGTTAAAGTTATAGCTATGTTAATAATTGACTATGTTTATAAGTTATGAGATGTTTGGATAACTGCCAATGTTATAAGTCCGTGCTATGTTATAAGCTATTACTATGCTGTCATTCCTGCGGGAATGTTATCAGTTCTAGAAATGTCTTAAGTCCTTGTTAGGTTACTTACCATTACTATGTTATCAGTCCTGGTTATGCCACGTTTTTTCAAGAGGAGTAAAAAATTATTTGTAAAAATTTTTAAGAAATAACTTGATGGCCTAATCAAGTACGACTAAAACTTCATTTACACCGGTTCCATGTCTTTCCCTCCTTTTAAAAATACATAGAGACAATTTTAGTACATATTAGTAGTATGTATTTTGGGAGTTCTGGCCTTAGGTCCTAGGTATCGATTACTTGTATTGTGGGTTCTCTTTAATCACCTCCGACATATTTTAAGTTTTGGCAAGTATACTTTCAAAGGTACTTAGGATAAGTATTTTCTGCAAATTTGCTGCTCAGGTTATAACTTTTAAATTAAATATATTTTACCTCTAAACATTGAATTTTTCTGTTCAGGCTTAACACTGGTTGAGATTATGACTGCACACGTTGCGATTCAGGTGGTTGTCATGTCTTGTCAGAATCTGCTCAGCTTTATGGTCATTTACGGTATCTACGATTATCCTGTCAACGGCAATCCTTGGCTCGCTTTACTTCTCATCAACACTGTGGAAATTTTCGGCATGTGCTATGGTAAATAAATTGTCACGTGCTTATTAAAATCATTTGTTATTGTAACAACACTCATAAAAATAAAGCTAATATATGTCAATACTGTGCTTTCACTGCACTCAAAGGGGGGGGGGGGGTGTAAGCAATTTAACGAGTTTGTTAACCAGCAATTTTAAGAAACCAATATTTATATTTGAATTTAAGGCGTCCTTCTTTTTCATTTATCACCACGCATGACGCATTTGCGTCAAAACAAATTTCCAACCCTTAAACCCATATATACTTCAATCCCTTTGTGTTTAAATTATGTTTTTCCGTATATATGTTCTAACGATGTTAAGTTTAGTTTTTCTTGCGTTTATGATTTCCAATAATTATTAATTTAGGGGAGTAAGGGGGGGGGGGACTCGCAGTGGTACCTACTTGGATTCTAAACACGAATATTGAATTCATAAGTCAAATTGCAAAACTCCATTGTAGAACAGATTTATGTCACAAGATTTAACTTATTGGCAAATTTAATTTTTTCAAGGTGCAAAATTTACTAAATAGAACGGGAGATATAGTAAGCATAAAAAAAAATAAAGAAAATGGCAGCCATCTTTAATCGAAGGGCGAAACACGATGTCCTTTTATAGCTGATGTATACATCATTACAGCAAGTTTTGTAGCAAAATTAGAGATTCCAGGTCTGATGGTTTCTTAGATGCAGCGATTGATAGTTGATTAAGTGGAATTTGGCCTTAAAGTAGCGCATAATTGACCGCCATCTTGAATATAAGTGAGAATTAGGGATGAAACCATACTAGTATTTTACCAGGAATATCTCAAATATGTGCGACTAAATAATTTCTGAAAAATGTTAGAGCCTATAAAGAACACACTCGTTTACGAGGACTTTAATATACATTATACATAGATAGGTATTTCATTTATTTGATATATTTTATAATTTTATTACAACTATTTTTGTTTTAGGATTTTTCTTGGCTACTATTATAAGGATAGAAGTTCAAAACACATACGCAGGGATCTCCTCAGTTCTTACACTCATCATGCTGGGAGGTAAATAAAATCCACATTCATAATCAAATTCATCCATAACAGTTATAATTAATTTCATCCATCTCAGTCCACTTAGTTCATTCATAACAGTCATAATTACTCATTTCATCCATAACAGTTATAATTCATTTCACAGTCATAATTTATTTCATCCATCTCAGCCACTTCATTCGTAACAATCATAATCCAGTTCATCTATAACAGTTATAATTCATTCCATCCATAACAATTATAATTCATTTCATCATCACAGTCCACTCAGTTCATTCATAAAAGTCATAATCCAGTCCATTCATAACAGTCATAATCCAGTCCATTCATAACAGTCATAATCCAGTCCATTCATAAAAGTCTTAATTCATTCCATTCATAACAGTCATAATCCAGTCCATTCATAAAAGTCATAATCTAGTCCATGCATAACAGTCATAATCCAGTCCATTCATAACAGTCATAATTAATGAATACCAAGAAACTGTCTTTTCACGTAACATAATCTCTACTTGATGACGACATTGCAAATGCCGAAAGCTGCTTTGATAAATAAAGAAGAATTATGTTACGTGGAAAAACAACAGCTTCTTTGTATTCATTATGTTGACCCCCATCAACGCTATTATTCTTGGAGTCATAATTCAGTTCATCCATAATAATTATCACTTGAGTGATAATTATTACTGTGCAGTAATAATTATCATAAGTCGGATTATAATGAAAACAAGATTCGTACCTGATTGTATCTGTCTTTGCAGGTGTTTACTGGCCACTAGAAGGAATTCACTGGTTCTTGAGACCAATAGCAAACGTTCTGCCCACAGTGACATCAGGTCATAGCTACTACAACATAATGCTCAGGGGGCGTGGTCTCGGTGGAGATCGAGTAATGTGGGGATACACTTACAACATCCTCTGTTCCATCCTCTTCTTAGGGTTGACTGCTGTCGCCGTCAAATTCAAATTGTCTCGTCTCTAAAAATTCCACCTATAAAGTTCATAAAGATCAGGGATGGAACTTCCAAAAAAACCGTGGGAAATGTTCAAAACCACTAATTGATACCCAAAAGGATTCTCTATGTATGCTTACTCGTATATGGAACTTCCAAACTGCAAAATACATTGAGACATTGAAGTTTTTAAGCCATCCAAATTTAATTTCTAGTAGCCTAGTCAAATTAGCCAAAATAGGAGAAAAAAATCCCGAAGTTCTGAAACTTGGCAGAGTTATTGATTTGAGTGTCCTGTACAACATACTAAAAGTCCCCGAGGGTGGGGGGCGAGCGCGAGGTGGGGGGGCCCCTTAAGGGCCATTTTTTCAGTTTTTCTCAATTATCTTCGAAAATATTGAGTTTAGCGAAAAACTAGTTATGTACAAAATTAAACTAGAGTAAATTATCTACCAAAAAGGTTTACTGTGCTTTCACTGCACTCAAAGGGGGGGGGG
>KZ652728.1:0-13092 GCA_001010745.2 Gerris buenoi | reverse complement strand
AAAAATTGACGATCCCCCCCCCCTCCTGGATCAGTCCTTGAATGTAAACAACATACATAATCATTTATATACTTAACAAACTCTATATAAGGCGCAATATATGAGCCATTTGTGATTAAATTGTTTTAACCCAATTTAACCCAATTTAAACCCAATTTAAAACCCAAGTTAAACCCAATTTTTAAATTTTTCCAAATATTTCCCCCACCTCTATCTTCAAAACTATTGACACTACGAAAAAAATGAATAAAACCTTTTTGGTAGATAATTTACTCTAGTTTAATTTTGTACATATCTAGTTTTTCGCTAAACTCAATATTTGGAAAAAATGGCCCTTCAGGGGGCCCCCTACCTCGCGCTCGTCCCCCACCCTCGGGGACTTTTAGTATGTTGTACAGGACACTCAAATCAACAACTCTGCCAAGTTTCAAAACTTCGGGATTTTTTTCTCCTATTTGATGAATTCGTGGCTAATTTGACTGGGCTATAGTCATTCAGCTTGAGAATGACTCAAGGCGGGATCGAAATATCACAAAAGTGAGCCTTCTAATTCCTGGATAGACCAACAAATCAATAATGTACAAAAGATCAACTTCCGTACATCAGAATTCTCAATAGTTGAACTTCCCCTTCATCAAAATTGACAATACATGAACTTCCCTACAGCAAAATTCTCAATGGATCAACTTCTGTACATCAGAATTCACAATAGATCAACGTACATCAGAATTCACAATAGATCAACGTACATCAGAATTCACAATAGATCAACGTACATCAGAATTCGCAATAGATAAATTTACATCAGAATAACACAATAGATCAACGTGCATCAGAATTCCCAATAGTTCAACGTACAATCAGAATTCAAATTATAATATTTCGTATTAATAAAATATCATTTTTGTACATCAGAATAAACATTTTGGACATTAGAATTTACAATATAACAAAATTTCGTGTAACAGGATTCATAAAGTTGAATTTTCACCAATCAGAATTATATAATATAATAAGGATTCTGTACATCAGAATTTCCAATAAATCGAACTTCCATGCATATGGGAATTGAAAGAATTTCCACATTTTCGATTATCAAAATTCACACTATATTAAAGTTATTGTGAATAAACTCCAATTAATCTTAATATAGACTCGTTCATATCTTTCAATTGGTTGAATGGTCGTAAAAGTAAAAGAAAAAAATATAAATGTTAAAGTATTGCTTTAAATGTAAAGTTTTATTAAAAAAGCATTTGATACTTCAAAGAAACAGGAGCATATAAGTTTTATAGTATGTTCGATATAACTTTTTTTTCTTTTTTCAACGTCTTTTTTTTATAACATGATCCAATGAAAACGTTAATAACATAGAACATGCAGTATTTTATAACAGCATTTTGAAATAAAGGAACAAATATTCTTGAGATATTGATAAATTATTATTTCTCTGTTCCTTACATATAATAATTTTTATATAATAATATTAATATAATGAAATTTATATTCGTTTCTCTTTTTTTTTTTTTTTTTTTTTTTTTTTTTTTTTTTTTTTTTTTTTTTTTTTTTTTTCTTTTTTTTTTTTTCTTTTTCCCCTCTTTCTACCCAGATATGCAGCAAAACATCATACTAATTTACAAGATTTTCACTAAAACATATTTCTAATTCACAAGGTTCTCAGTAAAAACATCATACTAATGCACAAGACATAAAGTAAAACATCATACTATTGCACAAGATATACAGTAAAACATCATACTAATGCACAAGACTTACAGCAAAACATCATACTAATTCACAAGATATACAGCAAAACATCATACTAATTCACAAGATATACAGTAAAACATCATACTAATTCACAAGATATACGGCAAAACATCATACTAATTTACAAGATATACAGCAAAACATCATACTAATTCAAAAGATACACCAAAACATCATACTAATTCACAAGATATTCAGCAAAACATCATACTAATTCACAAGATATACAGCAAAAGCAAAACATCATAACACTAACATATACAGCAAGCAAGATGACAAATTGCAAGCCGTAGTTTTGTTTATTCACTGAAGATTTGTAATTTGTTTTGGAATTCGTGGTACTCAAGTGAAAGTGTAAACTAGCTGATCAAAATTTTTGTTGTATCTACTCATTATATATTTAACTAACTGAATTTTAAAGCAGTTATCCTCAACTGATTGAATTGAAATTTCGCATTCACGTTTAGTTTGGATGAAAATGCATGATTAGCTAAGTGACGTCATTCTAAATCCAATATGGCGGGCAGTTCAAGATGGCGAACTAGTTATTTTTTATGATATGGGTATCAAATGAAAGGGTTTGCTGAGACGAATACAAATAAAAGCTTGTTTTTTAAAATATTTCTTTTTATAATCACCTTATTTTTTTTTAATAATCAACCATCAAGAAACATTAAAGTTGTTCTACTAAGATAAAATATATAGATAGAGCCACTGAGACATGACATGACTAAATCATTCCCCTCTTACTAATGTAATAATGTGCATTTGAAGAAAATAAACCGGTGGAGAGTGGCCATGTGGGGACCCCCAGGAGGGGTCCTTTTTGGTGGATAATGTGATTATCATGATCTTGAGTACTAACTTGGTTAGTAGACCAATGTAAGTTACATGTCATTTTAATGCTCTTTTCATGTAGTTTAAAAATTTGTATCTATAAAAAGAAGTTTTTTCCCCGAATAAGAGCACATTTACTTTAGTTCTTTATGCGCCGCATCACTTGTCTAAAACTGACCGACTTAAGGCCGAGCCACAACTGTCCGCACCGTGCCCGCACCGTATGACGGCTGTGTGTTGGACAACTAAGGAAATGTCAAAAAGTAAACAAAACAAATAAAATGTCGGTGCGGAGAGGTGTGGACCATGCCTAACATTTCCTTAGGTTTATTCCTTACCGAGTGTTGTCATACACACGGCCGTGACACGGCGCGGGCACGGTGCGGACACGGTGCGTACAGGTGTGGCCCGACCTTTAACCGACTTTAACCGACTTTCAAACACTGCTGCCGCCATTTTCTCCACTGTTTGGAAATGGCAGCAGTGGTTTTTCTTACTCAAAAATTGACGATCTTTCAGATAATCTTTGTTCTTTGGGAGACTTATCATGACAGGTTTAGTGTCGTGGGCTCCTAGACTATATGCCTATAACTCCAATATAGGTAATACAGGATGCCCTAAACTATATCAAATGTATGTAAATACTTTTTAGCTCAAGAATAAGCTCCTAAAGTGCATATACACCATGCACATTCACTCTTTATATAAACTGTAATGTCATACTTGTAATACTATACTTAAAGATAAAATAAAATACGATACCTAAAACATCATAGTTAACATTACAAAATCTATTTCACAACGAAACCCTTGACATAAAATTAAAAACAATCTCAATTATAGAGACAGCTTGATTAAACTTACATTAACTTACTACTTAATTCATTAACTTTACTGATAAAAGCTCTGAACTTAAATATATATGTAATAAGAAATATGAAACGTGATTTAGTTTTGCAACTTAACCATGTCTTTTGTGTTCTCTTTTCACAAATGTGATGTATTTATAAATATATATATATATATATATAATTTTTTCTGGCCCAAGGTGAAAAATTAAAAGAAAATCAGAGCATTGGACAAGTATGACAGCATGTCCAAGATTTTCCCATAGTTTATCAGTAATGTCGTCACAAAATATTATATATTTTTTTTTATTAAAAATATCACTTTTTTATCAATTCCTATAAATATGAGTTAAATTTTATTTAACAAATTCATTTTTCTTTAAGAGATCGTTTAGTTGTTTGATTATATAAAGAAAAATCAGAACAATGAGGAATGGTATAATGTCTATGGCATCATTAACTCTGGTATTTGCCATTATTTTGGCCATCATTTTAACAACACGTAAGTTATTATTTAAATTTTAAATTTAATTAGTAGTTTTATGTTGTTAGTAGCTGTAGTGCGTTGGCTGTAAACATTTCGTATCTTTGTAAAGTTATAGATGTTCCGATGATGACGATGTTTACCAAAAAAGTTCATAAAAGTTTATTTATTGCAAACATCATTAGTTAATTCATTTTAGTGAATTTATTACAACACTGATTTTAGACTTTCACAGGAGTTTGGGATATGATTTTTACCTTCTTATGTACGCAGTATATAATAATTGATTTAAATGAAATTATAATTATTTTTAACTACGGGAAACATACAGAGAAAAATAGACTCCAGCGCCGGGATTTGAACCACGGGCTTCTAAATTTCCAGACTAGCGCTCTACCATCTAAGCTACACTGGAGAATAACTTCCTCTGACGTTATTGATACCTTGTCCCTAATTTAAGCTTTCAATTTTTCCACAATTCCGAGAAGTGAACATTAATGTCATAGAACTAGAGGCCCGTGGTTCAAATCCCGGCGATGGGGTCTATTTTTTTCTGTGTATGTTTCCCGTTGTTAAAAATAATTATAATTTGATTTAAATTAAAATTTGACCTTTCCTTAGTATGAATACTACCAAAAACTTAATAATAATTGTGTTCTGCAGCGTGATATAAATACTTTGATATAATCCTAGTCTAAAGAAGCAGCCGAAAACTTTGTTAAACTTTTGCAGGATTAAAAAGTTTAAATCTTAAGGACCACAAACTTTAACAATTTTAATTGGACTCTTTACTTTTCTCTGCCTTATTGGAAAATTGTTATTTTAACCATAAGATAATCCGATCCAAAATTTCAACGGAATTTCTGTTTTAGGTATTTTTAAGACGATTTGAGTGGATTTTAGAAGGTTATCTGTCAGTCTTTGACACTCATAACTCCCACAGCTTTTTTAAGCTACAGATTTAAAACATGGTAAAAAACAAAAAAAAAATCAGTCTTAGGGTTGGGACTTCGATATCGATGTATCGAAAATATCGATATATCGGACTCAAAAATATCGATATTGATCTTTCGATATATCGACAATATCGATATTCATTCACTCGATGTCGATATATCGGGTCGATATATCCCAACCCTACAGTCATTACATGTAGTTGTGCTGCTCATATAATCATAAATTTGGGTCGTCATTAACACGTTTGTTTATTCAGCAAAAATTCGTTAAAAAATCGGAAAATTCTCCGATTGTGCTAAATATATGATTGTGATAAATAAGGCCTCCATATTTCAACTTTATATATGGTTTATGATATCTGCCGCCATTTTTGAATTGGTATATGATTAAGGTTAAAAAAAAAAGGTCCAAGCCGCCTTGCGTCCGATTTTTAATTTCTTACGTTCTACTTCTTCTAGCACATCTCTCGAAGGGGTATTAATTGCACGACTACCACAGACTTCAATATCGGATGATCTATAACTAAATTTTGTATTTAGAATTTGAAATTCACAGTAGCGTAGAGTTCTAATGCATGTAGTTTATATATTAGTAAAATTCTAAGATTTTCACCGTCATTTCGTTCCTCGTGATAAACGCATCATCAGTGTAAAGTATAAGATGTAAGGAACTCAAACATTTTGCAAGTTAAGCATGTCTCTTTTCAAGAACATATATCATAATATATAGGTACATACCATATTATACCATCTATCATATATATGCCAAAATTAAATTAATTATTTTGTAAATAGCTGACTTTTGACAACTAGTGTTCATCTTAAGTTCATTTGAATGTATAAGTTTAACAAAAAGTAGCGCAATATTTCATTAATAATGTTTTTTTTACTTAGATTTCGAGGGCCTAACTCATAGTGCAAATAAATATGACGCCATTTTTTTTCCACTTAATTGTTTCCACCTTTTAATTTTTAATTTCCACCTTAATTTTTTTCATCTTAATTAATGTTTCCATGTGCAAAATTTGGGGAAGATTGAAAGACGGGAAGTGGTTCAAAATCGGGGTAACGGAAAAGTGCGATGAAAATTACAAAGCAAAGTAATATAAGACCAGTAATAAGAAAGAGGTGTAAAAGGATTGGTTTAAGTTCTAGTTTAGGTGCTATGAATATACTATTATGCCCGACATATATGTTATGAATGGTTTATCTGTAATATCCAATGATATTTTAATTGTGTTTCATGGTCAATGTTTTACAAATAAACTGAATTTAATTGAACAATTAAAAAAAATGAACAAGATAAAAAATAAGTGCATTTTAATTGGAATATAAATAATTAACATAAGCTAATTATAAGTTTTTAATTTAACAAGCTTACAAGTTAACAAGCTAAGAAATTAACAAGCTAGCAAGTTAACTAGCTAACAAGTTAACAAGCTAGCAAACAAGCTAATACGTTAACAAGCTAAGAAATTAACAAGCTAGCAAGTTAACTAGCTAACAATTTAACATGCTAGCAAGTTAACAAGTTAACTAGCTAACAAGTTAACAAGCTAGCAAACAAGCTAATACGTTAACAAGCTAAGAAATTAACAAGCTAGCAAGTTAACTAGCTAACAATTTAACATGCTAGCAAGTTAACAAGCTAATACGTTAACAAGCTATCAAGTTAACAAGCTAGCAAGTTAACAAGCTAATACGTTAACAAGGTAACAAGTTAACAAGCTAGCAAGTTAACAAGCTAATAAGTTAACAAGCTAACAAATTAACATGCTAGTAAGTTAACAAAACTAACAAGTTAATAATCTAGTAAGTTAACAACCTAACAAATTAACAAGCTAATAAGATAACAAGCTAACAAATTAAGCAAGCAAGATAATAAGCTAGCAAGTTAACAAGCTAATAAGTTAACAAGCTAACAAGTTAACAAGCTAGCAAGGTAACAACCTAATAAGTTAACAACCTAACAAATTAACAAGCTATCAAGTTTATATGCTAAAAACCTAGCAAGCTAACAAGTTAACAAGTTTACTTAGCTAACAAGCTATCAAAATAATAAACAATTAAACAAAGTTAAGATTTAATAAAAGTAATTAAGAATGAAGCTACTATGAATACGTACTAACAAGTCAACAACCTAAGAAAAAAACCAAACTAACGACAAAGAAAAAAGACTAACAGATAAATAAATAAAATATACTAAAAAGCTAAAATAATTAGTAAACAAGTAAAATAATGAGCAATTAAAGAAACTAACTTAAACATTCAGCTATACAAGCTAACAAGCAAATATTCTAAGGAGTAAACCAACTAATAAGTTGACCAATTATACTTGATAACTAATAAATAAACTAATTAGCAAACAAACTAAAAAGAAGAAACACAGAAGAAGATAATAAAATATAAAATATTTTTCAAATGTAGTAGAAAAAATGAATAGTTAAAGAAGAAAAAGAGAACATATTTTAGGTTTGACATAGAAATTCATTCCCTCACTTCCGAAGACTGGCAAAAATGTATTTTTAATGCATATAGAAGAAGAATACTAAATGAAAAGGTTTCTTATTGTCGAAATAAGAAAATGTTCCTGTGCTACACTGACATGAATGAACAGTCGTAATTCGTAATAGTTTATCATATTTATGTTATTTAATTAAATATGACATAAAAATTCCTTAAAAGTTTTAATAATAAAGTGGCCCAACCTGAATGTTTGCAATGTGTTACAGTAATATAATTTCGTAGATTAGGTTAGCCTACTTCTAAAATACTGCTGTTGTAATTTACAGACTGTTCAGAGCTAAAATTAACAAAAAGGAATAAAGTCACAAAGGTAGAATCGAACAATAACAGAGTTAAATCATTGAAAAAACAAATTATCGATGAGATGTCGAGACCAACTTTTAGTTATTTCCAATCCAGCAGTGAAGATATCTTCGGACCATGGTACTATGATGATTCCTCGAGCTACGAAAGTAAACAATATGATCGAAATGTTCCCCAAACACAATCGAACATAAACAATCAACAACAATATTCACCGAACTTTAATAACAATCAACCAACTCCTCCATCTGAATTTAACCGTTTTGGTAACGTTCAACCTAATCAACCTAATTACAATGGTAATGAAGTCGTTCAACCGATTTTTTCACCGATTAGTTCTCCTGGAATGTCAAATACACCATTAAATTACGGAGCACCAGAAAATCCACCTCCATATTTAAACGAAGGGCAGAACAATCAACCAAATTTTTCACCGATTAGTTCTCCTGGAATATCAAATACACCATTAAATTACGGAGCACCAGCAAATCCACCTCCATATTTAAACGAAGGGCAGAACAATCAACCAAATTTTTCACCGATTAGTTCTCCTGGAATATCAAATTCACCAACAAATTACGGAGCACCAGAAATTCCACCACCGTATATCAACGAAGGGCAGAATAATCAACCGAATTTTTCACCGATTAGTTCTCCTGGAATATCAAATTCACCAACAAATTACGGAGCACCAGAAAATCCACCACCGTATATTAACGAAGGTCAAAACTTTAATAACAATCAACCAACTTCACCATCGGAATTTAACCGTTTTGGCAACGTTGAACCTAGTTACAATGGTAATGAAGGCGTTCAACCAAATTATTCACCACCTGGTTCAATTGCAGCATCAAATGAACCATCAAATTATGGTACTCTAAAAATTCCACCACCGTATTACAACGGAGAACAAATCAATTCACCACCGAATTATAATGAAGGTCAAAACAATCAACCAAATTATTCACCAATGAATACTCCTGAAGCATCTAACGAACCAACAAATTATGGAGCAAAAAATGGACAATTTAATGGTGGAGTTCCAATCAATCAACCACCCTGTATTAACGAAGGTCAAAATTATCCAGTAAATTCTAACCCTAGTCAAGGTAATCTTCCCCAAAATTTTAATGCGCAACAGAATAACCCACTACCTAACTATGAAGGTCAAAACAATTATCCAAATTCAGGTACAGTTCAAAGTGGACCACCTTTAAATTTCAATGGAATGCCAACAAACTCAATCTATGGCCAAACAAACAGTAACAATCCACCTCTAAGCTACAATGGAGTACAGAATTATCCACCTCAAAGCTTAAACGGAATTCAGAACGAATCACCTCCTAGCTACAACGGAATTTAAAACAAATCATCTCCAATAGAGTGCAAATCCAACCATCACAAAGTTATAATGAAATGAACAACAATCTTCAGTCAAGTAATAATGAAATGATGAAGAACCCACCTCAAGATGTTAATCCGAATTATAAAGGAATGCAAATCAATACATCTTTTAATAATAATTAGGGTTAAAAGTAAATTAAGTATTTTCTTTGGTAGGCCATTAGATTTGGCTGTCCAAAGGTACGGGTTCAAATCCCGGCGATGGTTGAATCTTATTATTTATTGTTGAGTTATTTGGAATGATAGTGATAAGATAATGTTCTAAAATAAATGTTTTTAATGAGCCTCATTTTAATAGGAAGCAAAAATCGAGAAGGTCGGGCCAACTTGGAAAATAAGAATGTCACTGGTTCTACCCCTACTACAATCATAGTGGCTTTATTTTTTTCCCTTCTTTAGATTGGCCAATCTGTGTGTCAAAAGTAGTAAAATGTACTACAGTCTATAAGATTAGAGTTGGTACAATCGAAGGCGGGAAACAACAAACGTGGAGGTAGTTTTGAGGTTATAAAAAGGGAAAATCAGTGTTGCCATGTTATATTTTTTTTGTGGAACATGGGTAGAGTAGAGCATTTTTTTCCGAAGTTGCATTCAACATGGGGGACCAATAAAATCGTTTCCCTCAAAATTTTCCCGCCTTTTGATTGTGCCAACTCTAATTTTATAGACTGTAATTGTAAAAAGAGTATAGTTAATCTAAGTAACAAATGATTTCAACTGTGAACAAAACAAAGCACTTCAATAACCTGCTCTCTAGTACCTTCCAGCTGTTTAAACTAAAATAATTACAGGTGTTTTATAACATGTTCAGACATTTGTTTTCTTCTGTTTTAGCATCGGTTATTCTCTTGTAAATACCAAATTTAGCTATTTTCATGAAATTATAATCGAATTAAAATAATCTATATATAGATCTAGCCAATGGCTGATAATAGTGTTGTTTTTATCTTTGTTTTCTTTTAAATGTAAACTAAAAGTCCAGTCAAATTAGACACAAAAAAGAGTTCGACCTTGCAAAAGGTCATATAGTGTAGGTTGTTTGGACCTAAGCCTGGTTGGCTAAGGTATGTTGTCAAAAATTCCGAAAATATCGGACTTTTTTCGGATTTTGCTTAATACCTATTTTAGTACCGGAGAGCACAAGTAGTTTTTATCAATATTGTAAAGACATTCTGACAGCAGTATGTATTGTATTAAATGTATCTACGCATGACGATAACTTGTGAAAAAGTTTAAATTTAGTTGAAATTTTATCAATATTCAGACTAGTCAATACACAATATATTCATTCACGTACAACCCTAGTGTAAACGTGATTTTAAAATTTCAAATTAGAATTTTATGACGGAAAAAGATTCTATATTTGAGACAGATTATTATTATTTTTTTTTTTTTATGTATATAAATTATTTGTTTGTAGTAAAACCAACAGCGACTGTTATGAAGTTTTAAGATCGTCAAATCTCTATAATCGAATCTAAACGTTGTAAAAAGAGAAAATAACGGAGAAACAAAACTATGACTACAAAAGTTGTAGTAAATCTTATCCTCTACAATATTTATAATAACTACTTTTGCTGTCCGATGCATAGGATCATAGATATTAAGCATATTTTGAAGAAATCTAAGTTCCTTTGATATAACTCTGCTTCTACAGGTCTTTCAAAGCCGCAAAATTGGTTCCTTACAATCGGTTTAGGTCCTAATAAGATATCAAAAAATTAAAACTACATAAACTTTTGCAAGGTTGGATTTATAAATTGGCTGCCCAGTAATAAATTAATTACTTATTTATTTATTGTAGCTACACTGTAGTATATAAGTTCACAAATTAAATCTGGGATAAATTATTGTAAGTCACATTTTAGAAATTACAGGAGCTTTTTTTTCACTAGCTAAAAATGGAAAATGTTAAATTATTCAACTTTTGTTTATTGATTACCTTACTTAGTAACAAATTAGATTTTATTCAAGTGTAATGCAGTAGGTACGTATTATTTTGTTTAATTGGACTTAAAATAATTTATCTTCAAAATACATAAATGTAAATAACTTATTGTAGTTATCAGTAGAATTAATGTGCACTTATCACTGTAGAGATTGTTTTTATCACTAATAGTATGGTAGAAATTCGATGCATTGTAAGATGTTTGAAGCTTGTAAATCGTAAAACACACAGTAGAGTTGATTGAGGATGAAAGTTATGACGGAAAGTAATTAAATTTAAACTGTTTACAGAATCACTGCCAAATAAGAAGTCTGCTAGTAGATTGAAAAGATTTCTAAAAGACAATGACGACTCTGATGAGATTAGGAGAGGTATTGGAAGTGAAGGAATGCGGCATAGTATAGTCAAAAGAAAATCTATTAACGGAGGTAATGGGGGTAACGGTGGGAACGGAGGGAACGGAGGAACTGTCACCATTGGAAGAAGAAGGAGATGGAGCTGGTCTTGTGATTGTCCTGGAGACAGTAGTGATAGTGATAGTGGTTATTACCATGGTTATAACATCAATGGTGGTAATGGAGGAGGTGGAGGGGATGGGGGTAGTGGAGGTGGTGTTCATATTAGATCTCTGAAGAAAAAGCGAGGTTCTTCTATAAATGGTGGAAACGGAGGTGGAGGTGGTAACGGCGGTAACGGTGGCAACGTTTCCTTAAGATCTCGTAAGATCCGTGATGATGAGGAATCTTCCGATGAAGTGACTCCAGATCCTAACCAGAGTTCTGCAGCGAGGAAGAAACGTGGATCGATCAATGGTGGAGCAGGTGGTAACGGAGGTGGTGGTGGTAACGGAGGAAATGTTTCCATAAGATCTCGTATGATCCGTGAAGATGACGAATCTTCTGATGAAGTGACTCCTGATCCGAACCAGAGTTCTGCAGCGAGGAAGAAACGTGGATCGATTAATGGTGGAGCAGGTGGTAACGGAGGTGGTGGTGGTAACGGAGGCAACGTTTCCATAAAATCTCGTATGATCCGTGAAGATGACGAATCTTCTGATGAAGTGACTCCTGATCCTAACCAGAGTTCTGCAGCGAGGAAGAAACGTGGATCGATTAATGGTGGAGCAGGTGGTAACGGAGGTGGTGGTGGTAACGGAGGCAACGTTTCCATAAAATCTCGTATGATCCGTGATGATGACGAATCTTCCGATGAAGTTACTCCAGATCCTAACCAGAGTTCTGCAGCGAGGAAGAAACGAGGATCGATTAATGGGGGAGGAGGTGGAAACGGAGGTAATGGAGGAGCTGGTGGTAATGTATCAATTAGGTCTCTTCAACGTCGAGACGAATCCTCAGATGTCACTCCTGACCCTAACGAAACCGACAAGAGGAAGAAACGTTCGTCTATAAATGGTGGAAACGGAGGTGCAGGTGGAAACGGGGGTAATGGAGGAAACGTTTCTCTGAGATCTCGTATCGCAAGACAAGAAGACTCACCGGAAGCAGTAACTGCAGATCCCAATCAAAATTCCGTAGCTGGAACTGATGGGATGATTACAACGTCGACATCACCCGATGTCCCATCGATGATTGCAATAATAACAAAAAGAGATGAAGGTTCAAATAGAGTTAAAAGGAATTCGATAAACGGAGGAGGGGGTGGTGCGGGAGGAGGAGGTGGTAACGGAGGTGCTGTCTCCATGAGATCAATCGCAGCAAGAGATTTCGAAGTATCAGACGATAATGATAATAAACGAGTTAGAAAGGCTTTATCTTTGAGTATCCCTCAAACTTTGACTTCTCTTTTTACAAGATACCGAAGAGGAATGATCAGCGAAGGAGCAGAGGGTCCAGCTGGAGTTAAAGGTAACGACGGTAATGTTCCTGGGAAACAAACCTCACTAACACGCACAAACGCAAGAGGTCAGTCAGGTGGAACTGGCGGTGCTGGAATGAGTGGAGCAACTATCAACGGAAACAAAAATTAGTTCGAACAAAACCAAAATAACTTTAATTT
>KZ652727.1:129118-149420 GCA_001010745.2 Gerris buenoi | reverse complement strand
GATTGTTGTTCATAGTCCTATACGCATACGATTGTTCCACTTGGGACATCCTTTATTCCGTTCTATTGAATTTATGTATGTACAAAGTATTTGAGCTGTCTGAAGTAAAAATGCTTAAATATTTTTTACAATTGGGCTGTGGACAAAAAAAATGGCAAAATCAAATTGTAATAAATCTGATTCGTTCTAAACTTTCTCTTATAAGAGCATGAAATTACTTGGTCCAGTAGTTTCCATTATGTTTCTAGTTTTCGTTGTTAAATTTAATTATTTTTTTTTTCTTTTGGGTTTTAGTCCCGTTCGAGTGCTTATTAGGTCATTACAGGACGGGGGTTATCCGACCACTTTGCTCATCAATTTAATTAGTATTGAGCATTATAACAAAATGTATCATAAAATTACTCCTCCCCTGCGAGACATTGAATCCCCCCTTTTACCGCACGCGATAAGACCTATTTTCTCAGGAACTAGATTTTTCACGCAAACATGACATTTAATTCGGGTGCAATGATACACAGGCGATGCCGGGCAGGGCAGAAACGTATTTTTTAAAATGGAAACTAATGAAATTGAGACGCAGAACAGGGCAGGACAGTAATAGGTACGCCACACTTGGACTACCCGACGCTTGTGGAACTAGGCGTCTCAATTCACGCGGTGTCGAGTGTTTCTGCGATTGAAAAAAAAACTGTGTTGCTCTGCCCTAAGTGGTCTGCTTCTAAATGTACCTCTGCTTGTATCAAGTTGAAATGTTACATGCCTGTTTAAATTGTACTTTTTAGACGAAAAATCGTATCAGTAAAATGTTGTTTTCTCAACTTGTTTTCTCTATTGTGTTGGCCACTCTACAATAGAGTATGGAAAAAGAGTTCTCGAGTTCCATAAGGTCAAATTATTATTTTAATGGAGTTTCTTTTTTTTAAATCAAAATCGAAGAACTGTTTTTAACAATTAATTTTTTCAGTGTTTTTGGGGATAGCGTCTCCAAATTTAAAGCTAAAATTAATTTCTTAATTTCGCCTTGGCCCAGCAGTTTAGGCTTCATGATGTGTATGCGCAGACTACTGACAGACTTCTTTTAGTAGACCTTAAAACGTGTAAATTGATTTAATCTCTTTGAATTTTCTCGCGATCACAATATATACTAGGCACCGCGTGGCTCTATCATTAGGAAGAGGGTAATGTGAGGTTTGGGGGGGGGGGGAGGTCTAGGTACAAAGTCCATCTTCCAGTATAAAATACACGCCTATAAGAATCATAACCACCTGCAGTAGCTTTTAACTAGACTTTATTATAGATTTAACTTTTTATTATAGATGTATCACTTCACTACTCAAAAACCTCTGCTTGTATCAAGTTAAAATGTTACATGCCTGCGTTTAGATTGTACTTTAGACTAGACGATGAAAAATTGTATCGGTAAAATGTGTTGTTTTCTCAAAATTTTTTTTCTATTGTGTTGGCCACTCTACAATAGAGTATGGAAAAAGAGTTCTCGAGTTCGTCTTGAGTTTACTCTACTTAAATTTACCGATAACTTAATCTTTAGATTATCATTTTATTTAATTAGTTTTATTTTATTTTTATTAATATTTTTTGATATGAAATCTTGGCTTAATTTCACATTTGGCTGAATAATTAATGCACTGATTTAGATATTTTTTTTATGTATTTAATAAATTTAGTTTAAAAACAAACGTTACAACTGTTTAATGCGGTTATATTTAATTTGTTTCAATATAAAATAAAAATATAGAGAGAATAGAATGAAATAAAAAGAAACAATTATTATAATGTCTATAATGAAATATTATACTGTAATGTGTAGTACAAAAAAAATATTGATTTTAAAACAGTTATAATATTTAATAGAATAATATGAGTAAAATCAAACTTTTATTTTATTTTTATTACACTGGATAAAACTTTATGCCAAACATGCATGAAAAAACTTCGAGAACCCATAATCTTATATTAAAGATAGAAATCTTTATATAAAAAAAATAAAGATTTATAGAAATATCCCTCTTTTAAGAGAAAATAATATAAATAAAAAAAGGGCGTATAAAAATTGTTATGAGTTTACGTTAGTTCAACTTGGCAACTGAAAATGTATTTGATTTGTTTCAAATGTAGTGAAAAATATTGCGATGAGATTCGGTATATCGTAAGCCGTCGCCATGATTTTTATTATATATCGAGAAAAATATGGAAAAAAAAAAAAAAAAAAAAAAAAAAATGGTGACGCAAACTCAATAAAAATGTGAATTGGAATATTTGGCTCATGAACAGATATTGCTGTGAATTGTTTTCTTGAAGAAAAAAATTGAGAAGCAATGTAGTGTTGAAACAGCCTAAGGACAAACAAACTTGTTTATGGAATAGCTCATCTTGATTTATTGTAGTTGGTTTTATTGGTTTTTGTTCTATATTATCTTGTATTTCTATAACTGCAGTAAATAACGTGAAATAAAACATTTATTTGTTCCTTTCAATAGCTATTGTATAAATAGATTAAAAGCTTTTACAAACGATTATTTTTTGTAAGACTGGAAGATCTGATCTGATCAAACAGGATCTGACCTTTGCTAAAAAATAAAAAAAAATACTGTGTCGACACCACACAGTATTTTTTTATTTTTATTTTTTACGGGACTACTTCTTCCAGGAGTCCCGCGGGCCGATTTTGACGAAATTTGGCATACATCTTCAGAAAAATCATACCCCGAGGCGAAATCGAGAAATGAATTTTAGTTTCGAATTTGGGGGCGCTACTCTCCAAAAACTCTGAAAAAAAAAATTATGTCTCGAAAACGGTTCCAACGATTTTGATTAAAAAATTCTAAAATATTGCCCATTTAAATAGGAATCTAATAATGTAAGCCGTTTTCCCGGGAAAAATCTAGTTCCGGAGAAAATAGCTTAAAACGCGGACGGAGAGAGCCCGGGTTCGATTTGATTCCCCGCCCGGAAAAGTTATTTTTATGGTATATTTTGATGAAATGCTCAGTAATAATTAAATGTACATACGAAAACTAGTAAATGGGAAACACTGGGCTAAGGAATTATTAACTCGTATATGAGAAAGTTTGTCTGAGTTGTCTCGGGCCAATTTTTTATTTATCAATTTTCAAACAAATATTGGCACCATTTAATATATTCCAACTGACCTGATTAATCCTGTTAGTTAGTTAAAATAATCAGTTATTGTCATTGTTTATAATTGTCTTTAATTTGGTTTAGTTTTAAGTTATTTTTTATGTTCTTTTTTGGTTTTCAAACCTGACTAGGCATTGCTTTTGTATTACCTCATATAGCACTTACTCAACACATTATGTTTTCATTCCTTTTTATTTAGATTGNTATATATATATAGCCCTTAGACATACATTTCCATTTTACCCCTCCCCCTCCAAAATTAAAATATAACAAAACTGTACATAACGACAATTTCGACTTAATTTTTTCGAAGTTCGACTTCATTCTCTCATGTAGACTCGTTGAGTGTGTGGAGTGCTACGAGAGACTTCGACTCTGCTGATGATGGCGTTTAGCCGAAACCGGTATAGTGATCTCCAGATCAAGCAAGTATCGACGGTAGAGATATCCTCCTTAGATAACTTACAAACTTGCGGTATCAACTTACAATTAAATACAGTGTAAAATGGCTACAAGGTGTAAGCAAGAATAAAAATAATTTATCTGAAAGTCTGGTGAAGGATCTCTATCTCTCTATCTGAAACCTTGGTTAAGGAAATGGAGTAATTTCTAATCTTGCTCATAGCACCCGTCCTCCAGTCATTCTTAACTAAGTTCTTATTCCTCAGTCCAGCACTGTGCGTTACCTTGGTTTTCTTCGACTCACTTGGTAACATCATACACAATCAAAAATGTACGGACATTTCCAGAAGATACTAGCTGCTTCGTCTTCTGAATCGTAGGACGAATCTTTTTTTGAATAATAAATATCGTATTTACAATTTAATCTTTATAACAGCTAGAACCAATGAATTAGAAGTGTGGGGAGTGCCAAGCCATCCACCATCTATACTATAGAATCCAAACTCTTTAATCCAAGATCTCTAGGTTAATCACAGATGCTACCTTCTATGCCTCTATCATTAAATTGTTCCTTTTGTCCAAGACCCACCGATATCCCGATTCCATACATTTATCGAATAATTATTCAATAACTTCAATCCTCTTGTAGTACTTCTTGCATCCCAAATTATGCCAGGTTACCCACCTCGTCGCATGTAGAGGCGGTGGTATGAGATTTTCTCATTACATAATATTAATATTTAATTTTAATCTTTAATTACCACTTTATTTATTGCTACAAATTTTATTAAAATATTAATTAAATTATTGGTTGTAACAATTTAGTCAAAAGATTTCTTTATTTAAGTTTTTTAAGTATTAATTACTTATAAATACATCTGCAATGTAATACCGTGATTTTGCTCACTGCAATATGGTATACAATTTGTGTAAGTGAGAGACACCAAGGGAAGTGCCACGCTTGCGTGGCACATCCCTTGGTGTCTCTCACCAACACGAATTGTATACTTATAAATACCATCATGATTTATCACAGACGAAAGGAATAGTCACTGAACGAAACATTTAATATTTGTATCATTTATGCATTTGAAATGATGTAGTTGTGTTAATCAATTAAATTAAATAAGATAAATTTTTAACCTTGAGATGTAATAAGAGTAAAATCTGTTACGTAGTTAAAAATACTAATCGTTTTAATTATTTTTATTTCCATAATAATACACATAACATAAATATGGTTTTAATTTGATCCTTTCTGTTTGTTTTCCCATTAGTATTATTCAGGATGATTAAATAGCTTATTTAATATGTTTTATGGATCTTGTCGAACAACAGACAATATGAAATCGGAGGAAAAGTGATTAGACATGAGTGATATTTAGGTTTTGATGTTGATACCAGGCTATGCTTCAAGTCCACTTGCAGGATATGTCGGTGGTCGGGCGGCGTTGTTACGGGAACCAATCACGGTTAATCACTCTTGTCAGCTCTTAATAGCTTGACGGGTTTATACTCACCCTTGTTAGAGATGACCGTTTAGGCAATACACAATTTTTTTATACCGCAGGGAGTCGTTGTGATGCGACGGGAGATGTGTTTTGTGTTTCGCACAGGGGAGAGAGGTTGGATTTTTTTTATCCCTCTCTATCCGGGGATGTCGCTTGACGTGGACAAATTGTTTCGATGGTTGGAAAGTGTACGGGGTGGATGCTACCCCCGTAGCCCTTCCCAAGTACAAATAAATTGTCCAAGTTGAGAGTTGGAGGGAGGGGTCGGGCAATGTCCAAGTTTGGGAAAGGCTAGCAACAGGAAAGAGAGGGGGGGCGACCTCTCATACATCAAGCTTGGACACACACTCACCGTGGAGGGGACCGGGTCCCCCCTTAATTTGTCCGACTTGTACCAACAAGAGCCGTCACAACTGCCCTAAATCAGCCCTCGTTCCTATCCGCCCTCCACCCACCACGTCACCAGAAGCAATCCTCGCCCGATTTGCCTTTCCTTCCCTTATACCAGGCCCTAGGCTAAAGCCCTAGACCTAAATCTCTTCCTCTTACAACTCCTTCCCTACTCAAGACCCGACACTGCAACAACCGACGAAAACCTTTTCGTGATATATTACTATAACAAACTATGAGGCAGATCCAAAACAAATTATTTGTATATTACTCACAAAATAACCTTTCTACAACAACAATCTCCCGCTTGTTGTTGAAGGGGAAGGTTATTTAGTTTCCGAAGTACCGTCAAATAGAGCAAGGGATTTTCTCTGAAAAATGTGTTGATATAATTTAATACTTTCATATCGGTAAGGACCTTTTCAGATTGGTTTAGTTTTAGTTGTATAATTACAAACCAGACTATTCAATTCTCATTATAATTAAAGTATTATCATTTAACATCTCAAATATCTTTTAATTTATGACTGAAGCCTAATTATTTATAATAGAATTTTGACTAATAATTATAATAGAGTTTTGCCTAATTTATACTATTATGCCAGTTACTGTCTAGCACAAGTGCTTCTTAAACATTTTTTATTCATAACCTTTTTTTCCAGCGAACAAACACATACAAATAAATACATAAATTTTATGTATATATTATATTTATAAATACAAATTATATGTTGTTAATTCGTCAAAACGAATGTTGTTTTAGGATTTGTTTTAAAAAAATGAACAAAAATAAACCAAAGTAAAAAGAAATAATTATATTATAGTGTTATTATCACCTTTAATATATATATATATATTTTTTTTTGTAAATGTTTGTAACTCTAACCTCGAAATTAAATATTCATCACTCTGGGTAATTGGAATTGTTTCATATTTATTTCCAGTATTATATTAATAATTCCCCTCCCTCGAATATGAAAGAGTTTGTCTGAGTTGTCTCGGCCGATTTTTTATTTATCAATTTTTCAAACCAAAATTGGCACCATTTAAAATTTTCCAAGTAACCTGATTTATTCGAACCATGTTGGGGGTTTGGACCTAAAATTAAATAAAAGCCCAACTTAATATATACATATTATATCTTCAGTGACTTTCTGGAGAACTATTTCAATAGATATACTACTAGAATTATACATAATAAAGAACTTGATTCCGCATTTTAGTGCTCATTGATGTAGAACGTCTGGTCTGTTTTATGTCCAGCATAAAGCTAATAAAGTTTAAATAGAGCAGGAGGAGGTTCAAGATGATTGGGAAAGGAGTTTCAGTGGTTCGAAGGTAAATTCTAAGAAATCTTCTGAAAAGAGTTAATTAGGTTCTAAGTGGGAGGTAGTCAGGATCAAGTGCTTCTCCAGATGATTCAATTAAAGAAAAAAGTTAGGCCCGTAATATATATAAAGTCCTTAGCCCCTAATTACCAAAATTAAAAAAATAACGTTTACAGNCATACAAATAAATACATAAATTTTATGTATATATTATATTTATAAATACAAATTATATGTAGTTAATTCGTCAAAACGAATGTTGTTTTAGGATTTGTTTTAAAAAAATGAACAAAAATAAACCAAAGTAAAAAGAAATAAATAAAAAGAAAAGTAAAAGGATTTGTCTCATAATAATGAGACAAATTTGCTTGTTTTAAATTTTTCAAGTGTTTGAATTAATTGTATCGATCCCCGCATTTCGCTTCATACTATCAGAATCGCTGGTCTTATATCTTCTATAGAACGTAGCTCTCTGTGACATAGATTCAAATCAGATGGGTAAATAATGCAGATATTTTAAATTACAATTTATAGTTAGAGATATAATAGGTTTACTTAAATGAATTGATTCCTCAATTTATTTACTACTCATTAATCGATATATTTGTAAGTTGTAGATAAATAACTTGATTAAATTAAAACTGATGGTTAATTCACAAACATGAATCAATGTGCTGAGATTTTATTTTAATAAATAAATAAATAAAATAGTTTTACATATAAAACAAACATTCTTCGTATTCAAAATACAGTTTTGGAAGCTCTAACTACACTCAGTTTCACACGGGAACATGAGTAGGGTTTTATGACCTTCGTTACTAATGGGATTAACAATAATTTGTATTTGTTTTTTTCCAGTCCCTGTTTGATGAGACTATAAATTTTAAATTAACCTTTGAGATCGTGTCTTAAACTTTGAAAAAAGTCCCTGGTAGCTCATATCTATTATCTTTTCTGTGGGATACGAAGATTATGGGTCCAATTTCTGAATCCGGCAAGAGGCCCGCTCGGAGATCGAATGTGTAGCTACTGAAGTGAAGAGGGCTCCATCCAGTTGCAAAATCAATTATTATATACTGTTTTCTCCAGCTGATTAAGTGATTCACCAACCTTGCGTCATCCCATATATAGGTATATGTAGTTGTAAAAGCTATCTACCATGTTTCAACCTATCATGGCCATTGAGTAAGAAAAATTAAGATTTATATGTTATTACTGGGTGTTATCGTTTTATATGTGTATGTGTTGTTAAACAATGTTAGAGATATCATGCCCCCTCACAGGAAAGGAAGGGATCGTGATCTTGAGACAGGTATAGTTAATGTGAGTTTAATAAGAACAAACATCAGTTTCACATGCGTATGCAGTATGCGTGCCTTTCAGCCCATGAGACTGGCATGTTAGCAAAACCACAGTCTCAGCGCTTTATTCCCTTCTTCCCTGTGGTGGGACAAACATCATAAAACACTAATTCATCATATTTACTATTATCATAATCGCAATTATTTAGATTGTTACTCCCCTTATAAAGAAAACAGAGGGGAATAACAATCAAAAGAAGGAGAACGGACTGTTATTCTTTAGACTGTAACTCCTCTTACAAGAACAGAAGTGTGATACTTTCTCCCAAAGTGCATTGGACGAAAAATCACTTTTTGTTAATAGTTATTTATAGTTTGTTTTTTATGTTCTAATAACACATAAGGGAATACCAATCTAAAAAAGTGTCACTAAAGTTATATTATAAAAGGTAAATAATAAGTAAAAATATTGTATTAATACAGTTGGCAAATGTTCTAGGTTGGCTCTAGTCCCTTTATGTCTAACGTGTTACCAAACTACTACTACAACCGATTTTTTTAAAAAAAACATACAACATTTTCAGTGCAGGATTGTTTAAACGTTTTATTTTTGAACAAATATCACAACACAACTGGAGAAGTCGAATGGAAAAAAATCAAGCAAAGTTATTGATGTAATACATTCACATTCATTCAGTAGCAACATTGAGTAGTGAAGCCGCTAGTTTACGGCCACCTCCTGGGTCTTTGAACTTTATCGCTTTTATACATTGTCCGTAGGCATTACCATACCTAAACAAAATAAATATATAGATAAACACATATCACATTAACAATATATATGAAAGTTACAAGTAGTTAAAGTTAAAGTATATTGAATTTACAAGCCTTGATTGAAGCCTTCTTGTTTACTTAATTTATTATTTTGTCTTAAAGAGTGAAGTAAAAAAAAGAAAAAGTTTTATTAAATTTTTTCAAAGTTTAAAGGGACGATCTCAAACGTTAATTTAATATTTGAAGTCTCATCAAACAGAAACTTGCCTGCTTCTTTTGAAAATTAAAATTCAAAGGTAAAAAAAAAAGAATAATTCAAAGCTTCCACAGGAAACAAATTGCATAATCCGAGGTTTTACGCAAAAAATTATCCCTACCATTCCTTTTAACATCAAAAACAAACTTGGAAAGGGTAGCAATCCTATTAGCTGATTGGAAGCCGTTAAGAAGAAGGTAGAGAGATACTAATTATTAATTAGTGAGACGGTCTTCCTCACCTTCTCTCACTCTCTGCCGAGAGTGGATCGGGAATTAGCGGTTCGACGGAGATAAGCCGGCGAGGAATCGGGAGGAAGCAACTGAGAAACTGGAGACAGAGAATACACCGAGCAATGGAGAGGCCCAAGGCAATTAGAGACCTTCACCTTTTAGTAATCTGACGCTTTCCAACTACTTCAAACAAACACTAATCACAACCACCCGCTTAATCGCACCACTGACTAGACTTAAATTATATCTAGGCTGGGAGGCTTCCCGCACTACAGGCCCTAGCCTAAATCCTCGAGATTCAAACCGATCTTTAACGGCTTTACACCTGGGAGAAAACCACCAACGCCTCTAACTCATTTCAAAAGGAATTAGAGCTGAGAATACCACAAACGAAGAGAACTTGAAACAAAATTATGAATGAATGAGGTTTACAGCCTTCCACTATTGTTAGTAAACAGCTAACACAAATAAAGAGATGGGGATTCTGTGTACTATAATCCATCCATTGTACTATATCAGGCATTTTACAAATGTAGCACTAGGAGATCATAGGGATTTCGTATAGGTTTGTTCCAACCCCCCTATTTGTACCGTCCTTTGCATCGTCCCGCGGATAGTTCAAGAATCGTTTAGGACAGGTTATATGCACACGCGCTAACACCGTACTGTGATTAATCACCGTCAGGTAGAAACGAGTTTGTGATAATTCATACCGCATTAAAACTTTAAAGTAAACCTAACAGATAGTGAACCGTCCTGTTGATATATGTGACGATTTATACAACTAAAAAAAAAAAATAAATAAACAGTTGGCAAAGGATCCCTTTGCCCCCAAGGTTGGAACAGTTCGAGGACGATACGAAACACTGTCAAGAGTTTATCCATTGCGCATGCCCGTGACGACCCCACGGACGGTACACTACGAATCTAGATCTGATAGGTGCGATGAACTTTATTAATAATAGAGGTTAAACATTTTAACAATAAACTACCAATTAATTATATATAATACAATCCACAATTAACGTGCTAGCACCCGCCGTTCGTTTGATTCATTTTTGTGTTCATAGTCTGTTCACTTATCTAGTTAATGCTCATTACATTTTAAATAGGTAAAAATAATGTTAATTAATGTCAGAGTAGAAATTACATTCTGTTTAAAATAGGTAATGTTTAATCGATGTAAATCTTGGACTGCTTAGAATATGCATGAATAATTTAAGTGCTCCTATCAAGGTAAAACAAACATAACAAATTTAGATTAATTTAAATATTAATTAAAACAACGTTTAACCGAGATTTAGTTGTAAATCTAAGTTTAAAGTAATTCAAACAGGTTAGAGACACAAGCTTCAGACGTAACTGAAAGCGCATTTAATACAACAATACGGTTCAGTTACGAGTTATATCCGAGGCAATTAGTTTGTTTTTGAATGAGTACAAAAGAGAACAATATGCCACCGCCCCCCTTCTTCCTCCTCTGTACTTAAAAAAAATGAGTTTCTAAAGTTGGGAGGAGGGGTGGGAGAGTTTAAAACAATACGGATATAGGTTATGTTATACCACTTAAAAAAAAACTGTAACAAACAAAGGTCATTTTCAGTTTAGGGTTGAATTCGTTTGAAAAACGGGATTGGCTCGTTTGCTAAAGTAAGAATCCACCCAACCATATCCTGAATAAAATTCAATCCTCCAGCTAAAACTCTTTCTCTCCTCAAACTCCATTTCCCCCCACTCCTTAATGTTAACTTTACTTTTTGTTTACAGACTTTGTTAGCTCTGGAATTATGTAATCCATTTTAGGTTTAGTTTCCATTTGAGGTAATTTTCCTCTCATTATGCGGAAGATAATAAAAAAAAGAAATTTTGAAAAAACCTTTCTCATAAACGTGGTAATGCCGTTTTTAAATCCTAATAGATTTTAATTAATTTATTAACAATTACCATAAAATTAATGTGATCCCGCTGAAATTTAAAATATTATTGTTCATTATATAAAGACGTCTACATTCCAGTGTGTACAGCATTATGTTTCTTCTTTTTTAATATTTTCGGAACTAGATTTTTGTAGTCAGTCATCAGCATATAGAAAAATAATCTGCATTCTCTAGCTGACTCCTCCTCTCCAAGATGCTCTGGGATGTCCTCGCTTTCTACCTCCAGGAAAAGACCATTTCATGACCCTAAGAGGCCACCTGCCATCGCCAATCCTCTGGACATGACCATACCAACAAAGCGTTCGCTTCTCTATGGGTTGGACCACGCTCTCTTGCTGTTCCATGCCACAACGAATAATCGTTAGATTTGGAAGCGCGTATAGCTCTTCTTAGAATATCCATTTCATTGAGCTTACTTTTTTTGCGGTCAATCAGTGTCCAAGCAAACAGCTCCATAGTACAAAATAGACTCGACAATAACACGCAGTATTATTTTTCATTGTTTCCTTCCGAACAGACTGACTCCATAAAACTCCATTTAGCATTCCAATAGCCTGCCTAGCCTGTAACACCCTGGTATCAACATCCGCTTAACGTGTTTCAGATTTATCAATGACTAAATTACTCTTTACTGCTATATTAACTCCTTGATCAAGTACTATATCCCTTTCAGTACCACCAACAACTAGATACTTAGTTTTAAGTAAATTAACGGAGACCTGCCTTGGCCTTGTCATAGGCAACTTTCGAAGCATATATTTCACATCATCTCAATCTAATGCTATAAGTACCTGATCGACTGCAAACGTACATGCCAATAAATGAATAAATTGGTCATGGCTATACTCCCATACCACCACAAGCTCTGTTCCATACACTAAGTACGTCCTGGACATATTCATAAAAGAGGGTCGGAGCCATCGTTCAACCTTGTCTTAAACCTTTAGTAGTTGAAAAGTGATTAGCCTCAATTCTACTTTGTCTTTTGATATCCTAATATCTCGTAAACTATTTTTTCCCAACCGGGCAAGTGACTCATATTATAGTTTGTTTGGTTTTAAATGGAGCTACTCAGCTTGTCGTGTAAAATGAACGGATTTAGCAGCTGTGCGAACCCATGTTCGGTGCTTATCAAACATCTCGAGGTGAATATATGATTACATAATAATAGGAGGCGTCCGTCGGTAATATTAATTAATTAAAATTAATATTCAAATATATTTTCTTATACGAGTTAGAAAATANCATTTGAGGTAATTTTCCTCTCATTATGAGAAAGATAATAAAAAAATGAAATTTGAAACAAACCTTTCTCATAAACGTGGTAATGCCGTTTTTAAATCCTAATAGATTTTAATTAATTTATTAACAATTATCCATAAAATTAATGTGATCCCGCTGAGATTTAAAAGATTATTGTTCACTATTTACATTCGTGTGTGTACAGCATTATGTATTATCTTTTTAAATATTTTGGTAACTAGATTTTTGTAGTCAGTCATTAGCACATAAAAGAAATAATAATCTGCATTCTCTAGCTGACTCCATCTCTCCAACATGCTCTGGGTCGTCCTCGCTTCCTCCTTCCAGGAGGAGACCATTCCATGACCCTACGAGGCCACCTGCCTTCGCCAATCCTCTGAACATGACCATACCAACAAAGCGTTCGCTTCTCGATGCGCTGGACCACGCTCTCTTGCTGTTCCATGCCACAACGAAATCGTTAGATTTAGAAACGCGTATAGCTCTTCTTAGACTATCCATTTAGCTTACTTTATTAGCGGTAAATCACATTTTTATTACATTTTGTTAGTTATTAATTAAAATATGACCTAAAATTAGATTTATTTTTTTAAACACCATGCTGTGACAACATAGGCTTTAACTTTTTACTATACATTTCTCATATTTATAGTCTCAATCCTCCTGTCTTTTGTATCCTAATATCTCGTAAACTATATCTCGTAAACTACTTTTTTCCCACCCGGGCAAGTGACTCATATGGTTTGTTTGATTTTAAATGAAGCAACTTAGCTTGTCGTGTAAAATGAACGGATTCAGTAGCCGTGGGAACTCATGTTCGAACCTTATCAAACATCTCGAAGTAATTTTATGATTACATAATATTAGGAGGCGACCGTCGGTAATATTAATTAATTAAAATTAACATTAAAATATATTTGTTTATTCGAGTTAAAAAATATTTCAAGATATTATCAAGATTTCCATTGTCTACTGTCCTATTCTAGTTACAACTATAGGTTTGTTTCAACATCACTTCAAACTAGTTTCAAACTGTACGACGCGTACGCATTAGCAAAAAATAATCATTTTGGTCCGTTGCGCATGCGTCGGACAGTTCCAAACCAGTTTGAAGTGTGGTTAGAACAAACCTTATATCTTAAAATTTACTATTCCGATATTGAAGAAATTTGGACTGTTTGTTGAAAGCAGCGCAGAGATGCTCCCATTCACCGTCTGTGCTATTTAAGGCCCACAGAATATCGAAACCACTCCAAATCTTATGTCGGCCATTTGTCTTATAATAATGCCTCACAAATTGAGATATTACTTTTTCCTACCTTCTTTTTACTGTTGGAAAGGAAAATGTTTTATTTTAATCATCCCAAATATTTAAAATATTTTTTAAACCTTTTAATCTTTTATACTTAAAAATGGTCGGACCTTTTTTTCATTTTAGTCTTAACTCATCATTTTACTCATACTCGCTTCGGTGGTAAATGCACAAATGTATGATGTGTGAAGTGGCTTGAACTCTTTACCACGGGACGTAAAAAGGGCCTAAGTGATGGCCTAATTGCAAGGTTCGAACAAGTGGTTCGTCCTACCCGTTCTAGTAGGAAGTACTAGACTACTACTACTCCTACTATATCTTAAAATTTACTAATCCGGTATTGGATAAATTTGGACTGTTTGTTGAAAGCAGCGCAGAGATGCTCCCATTCACCGTCTGTGCTATTTAAGGCCCACAGAATATCGAAACCACTCCAAATCTTATGTCGGCCATTTGTCTTATAATAATGCCTCACAAATTGAGATATTACTTTTTCCTACCTTCTTTTTACTGTTGGAAAGGAAAATGTTTTATTTTAATCATCCCAAATATTTAAAATATTTTTTAAACCTTTTAATCTTTTATACTTAAAAATGGTCGGACCTTTTTTTCATTTTAGTCTTAACTCATCATTTTACTCATTAGTTAATTACTTCCGCCCTCTTTTTTTTAAACCTCTGTCAAGTCTTTGCTCTATGAAAGAACGGGTAATCCTCTAAAAGAGGAGTTTATAATGATTTTTTCCCTTTTTTAAAGTCCCTGAGCTGAATAAAGCTTTTGTTATTTTATTTATTCGCTTTAAAAGACCCTGAATACATCTAAAGCTCTCATAAAAAATGTTGAGATGTCTCTGTTTTTTTTTCTACTTTTAGTCGAATATAAGTTTTTTTTTTAATCTAAATAAAAACTAGTTTAAATTTTACGTTAAATAATGAAATAGTTTGGCACATCTTCTTGTCCACACATATCTCCTTCTGTCCTGTTTCACATTTTACGGTAAATAACAAAATAGTTCGCCAATTTGTGTGCCACATCTTCGTGTCCATTCATATCTGCTTCTATCGTGTCCTATTATTGGACGAATATTAACATGAGCATGGGGGTTTGCTTTCAATTACCGGTGGAGTCAGACTTACTTTTATTCTATACAAAAGTGTCGGTTGAAATCGACATGGGACCATTTGTAAGTTACTTTAAAAATAAAACTTACTTTAGTACTTTTTAAGATTTTAAGGTATCAATTAAATCATGTTAGTTCACACACAGAAATAATCACGAGGCGCATGTTACATTTCAACAAAACACTTATTAAGCACACTAATACACAGTTGGACGCAGTATTTTAGTTACTTCTAAGACTATATTCTAAGATCTGGAAACATCTAAAGAATGGATATTCTAGTATGTAATAATAGCTTCAATGCTACATAGGTATCTCAAAGCAAAAAACTATTCTGCCTCAATTTGTGTACTTAAACTTTTTTGTACTCTCGTACTTAATAAAAATAAAATTTTGAAAATTATGATCTAATTAAATTTAAAATTTATTTAGAAAGATTTAGAGGTTCGAAAAATGTTGTCGGAGAGACCTACAGAAAGACCCGAGACCAAAATGTTTCCTGATGTTTGAGTGTTTTGTCCTGGAGTGTTATTAGGCAGAGCCCAGAAAAATGTCGTTTTCAGAGAAATCCCAATGTTCTCATTACTTTCGGTATGCTTGGAAGCTAAATTAAGTCAAACAACAATAAAAATATGGATGGGCAGCTCTATATCCTAAGGACTAATTTTAATGAAATGTGACATATTTTTGGCAGGATAAAGGATCAATCGAGTAAACATTATTCAATAAATTGTATATAAACAAAAATATAGCTTAAAATTTGAAAAACGTTGCCTCTAGAGAAAAAATATTTCATAATAGATTGGGTTCAATCTCTTCAATTACCTATTATCATAAACTGACGAGGGTGACGACAGTGAAGATTCATAGTTAACTGATAATAACTTGTGCAAATGGCCATAACCAGTTGCTGTTTTGGTTCAGCAATAAATTGTCAGTTTCACTCTTAAAGTTGTTATCACTAAAAGTTGCAACATCGTTGTCGTATTTATTTTTTTGTTTCCCCATATTTGCTTACGAGCTTACCGAAGGAAACGGAATCTGTGAGATCGTTTAGTTCTGAAAATATTCAGTAAATCTTTGCTCATATCATGTTTGTATTATGTGATGACAATTATTGGTAACGAAAAGTCAATCGAGCCAAAAGAGGACGGGTTATCGCTCGCTTAACATTATAAACATTCGCTTATAATTTTTTTCCATATACTCCTAAGACTTATAGATCCCATCTAGATATTGAATTCCATTAAGTTTATTCTTCCTTTTAAGCTAGGTACTCTAATTCGATTAAATTAAAAAAAAAAAAAAAAAAATTACCTTCCAGCTATCTGCAGGACTTTAAGCCTAGTGAGCATCTTGATAACTTATGTCTTTTGCTTTCGTGCCACCCTAGTTTCTCCAACCTCTCACCACATAATCTCAGCTGTCTCACACAAGTTTCTTAGAATTTATTAATAAGAACTCTATTATTATAGTGAGGATACTTTTCATATGTTTACAGTTATTTGGAAGAATCTCAAATAGGATAGATTTGTTTGAGTGGTTAAATGCACATGTTTATTGAGGAAGAGTCCATCTAACGAAATGGAAATGAGAACCGAGTTTGGAACATTACTTTCCTGGGAGCTGGAGACAGAACCAGCTAGTTCCATCCCGTGATTAAATTCCGTCTCTCAATTACATTAAGGCGATGTAACTACCTTTGAATGTCATTTATTAAAACCTTCCCAGGCAGATGCTCACTTTTGTTTGATAAGGGATCCATACTACATCATTTCTTTTCACTTTGATATCAATATACATCTTTCATTAGTTTAAATAATTATATTTTAAGTGAACATAAAATAGTCAGACAATTAGTGTAGCACATAGCTTCCTCACATCTTATCACGTACTTTATTGATGTTGTACTTTTACTCCATTACTGTCATTTATGACAATATGGTGGTGGTGGTGGTGGCAGTGGTGGTGGTGGCAGTGGTGGTGGTTTTGTTTTCCCCTATTAGCTTCTGAGCTTACCGAAGTTAACGGAAGCTACGAGATTGTTCAGAAGAACACAATTTTTGTCCCCGATGTCTCCGATTACAATAAATCTAAGACATAAATCCTTTTTAGACATCAGGCAACATTATTCGTACCATGTCTGTCTGTCGGTCTATCTATTTATCGCTCAATTTTTGCGAACCAACATATCTTAAAAACTACTTGTACAATTTTAATGAAATTTGGATGGTAGGTCAACATCAATTAAATGCTTGATAGGATGAGAAGACACTCTGTGCCAAACTAAATGATGTACTTATTTTAATTGAATGTTTCCTCATCAGACACTACTTTCTATGGAAAAAAGTTTGTTACGTTACTGTTTATATTAAATGTTGTGTTTAAAAATATATCCTAAGCATAACTTTCTGCTATTCATTCATTTGCATATGACGATCATAATGATCAATTCCCTTGGGAATAACCTCTGTATTGGGATTACAAAGGCGGAATTCACAATATCTTTCTCGCGATTTCTTAAATCTCGGAAAATCTTGTTGACGTTCAAATTTAAGGTCAATACAGGACGGGGGTTATCCGGTCCACTTCACTCTTACTCGATGAGATCATCAGTGAGTAACATGTCTCACCTCACTGGGATTCGGACCCACATCTGACTTGTTTGTTTATTATTTTATTTTTTGTTATGTGTTGTGACATCTATGGAGATTTACTTTGTAGGAACACATAATTATAATTATATTTTTGTTTTTGTTGGAAGTTTTTGAATCATATAATATTAAAATAGAAAACAAATCTAGTAGTAATAAATTTCTTGGGGTTTCTTTATCATATGTGTCTTACTCCAAAAATATATTTGGTGTTATATCAAATTGTAGCGGACAGCCGGAGTCAGAGGCTAACGAGGGTTAGTGCTTGTTTCCAACCGATGTCCTCTCTTCTTCCCGGTCTGTTTCGATGTTTGTCCGGACTACGAAGTGAAACTTCCATTTCCTTGAGACGTATCTTCCAGTTACACACATGATGACGTTTCCGATGTTGTTTTTCCTTTAAGAAGATGTTTCTCCTCCTCCTATTCCCTTTTCAGTATCTTGTCACCTCGTAACATTGTCAGAGATGGAATAACATTTCGAGTAAGTCATAGCGGAGTAAACCGGCTGAATCCAAGGCTTGTGAGGTGGAAAAAAGGTTTTTTGATTTCATCCTTCAGAACCCCTTGTAGATCGATAGTACTAAAAGAGAATAAAGCTGGCGCTCACTGCCAAATAATTCCCCCTTGATCTTAAATATCCTTTCAGTTAACTCCATTTATTCTAAGGTAAGGCCGCTTGACTTATTCTTCTTGTACTGCTGACAAAATCCAATTAAAAATTAAAATAGCGTTAAAAGCAACCAAAAATATACAAATTTAAAAAATCCTTTTAAAATTTTTAGTTAAATTTCTTAATTAATTTCATTTAATTTTTCATTATTTGGTTAGTGCAATACATTGCTTTCATCTGGATATTTAATATTAAATATTTACTCTGTTCCCCTTAAGTTTTAAAAATAGTTTTGAAAACTATTTAGATATCCCCCCCCCTCAAAAAAACCGGTTGCTTCAAAACCTTCTGAGTTCAACCCCAACACAAATCACAAAAAAATAGCATGGAAAAGGGTATTGTATTGAAAACAGAATTGAGACATGCGCAGTAGGTATGATGAGCAGAGATATGATAACGTGAACCTGACTTAACTGTAACTAATCTGGAAGTTTATAGTTTTCAAAATGTTTATGAAAACTCCTCCTTGCTCTGTGTTTGAAAGCGAAACAGTTTTTAAAACTCATAGAAACGTGGTAATAGAACTTACTAACACAAGTACTATACGCACAATGTATACGTACACACGCAATAAATTGAAACACGTAAAAATAATGATATCTAAATGACAAAAGATATAATTAAAACCGCGAATCGCGCTAACAATAAATAACGGCAGGAACAAACAACTAACAAGAATGAACGCTTAAGGGAGTAAAAGGTGAAAAATGGGAAAATGTAGACCAGGCTACAGAAAAAGGTAAAAAAGAAAGGCTTATGTGGTTACCAGCTCGGGCACGTGACACAAGGCAAGTGACGTCTTACTAGGTAGTCAGAATGCCTAGATGCTACGCCAAATCTAGGTTAAGTCACCGGGCCTGCGGTATAAATAGCAAATGCGGGTTTACATATTTTCTACACGACTATTTATAGTTCCACCCACACTTCAAAGATGGCGGTAGTCACCTTCTAAGGAAAGGTTTAAGGGGGTTTAAAGGGTTTGGCGTCAACAACTACCTATGTACTTAAATAACCATGTTTACTTAAATAATAGACATGTTCATACAAAAATATTCATAGAAATACGATCTATTGTATTATATATTAGCTTTCCTTCGTCATTTTCCTGAAACAATTACAACAGAAGAGTTCGCTCTCAGAAAAAAACGTTTTTAATGCAGCTGTGGTGTAAATTTAGCATGTCCGTCGTGAAATACATATTTAAATATTTTAATTTCCAAAATGATTAAGCAACTGCAAATGAAATAAAACTTTTTTAAGTGTTTTCTTCTTTTACTTTGTGCTGTATTAATTTATGACAGTATAGTTGTTACTTGTTAGTAAGCTCCAGTCAATAACCCCTCGACTTGTCCAAATTCGTCACATTTAAAGTTGGATATTGTTCGAGCGTCTTCTTGGATGTAGAGTTTTGAAATAGAGTGGATCCTGTTATTGGGTTAGAATTTTCTGTGAATTCTATTTACAGTTTCTTGTTGTTGGTTCTTTTTTTCTAAACGCAGTTGAGTTTCCCAGGGTACTACGCAGGGTCCACTCCTGGTCCCCCTTTGGTTTCTCTTTTTTCCGGTTCAATTCACCCAACTCGCTATCTCTCTAGCTTATCCACTATCCTGACGAATTTACTTTTTTAGGGTTTCGTAGATCATTTTTTAATCCCTTTTGCCGAGGGTCAGTCCTTCTTTGACTCAAATCTCCCTAACCGTTTAAGTTATAAAGTTAAAATTTATTATACTGGTTCAAACTTTTAACCCACTCATAGAAAAAATATAGAGAAGATGAAAATTTAATATGCGCATGCGCATGCTCAATTCGCAAAAATGTGGTAAACTCGAAGATTTTTTTTTTTAATTTTTCGACTGAGATATCAAAGAAAGTAGAGCTTATTCTTTAATAAAAACGTAGCATTCATGCTGCATAATTTAATGAAAAAGTTAAGTTGAAATATATCCAAAAACCAATCCCCTCCCCCCCAACCACCCTACAACGGCTTTTC
>KZ652727.1:101581-123071 GCA_001010745.2 Gerris buenoi | reverse complement strand
CCCGGAATTTACATCACCCCACAATAGGGTATTAGTATGAATTATTTTGAAATTTTACATCCAGCCGTTATATGGTAGTTGAGGGGGGGCAATTTTGGGTGTATTTTGATTTATTTGACCAATAAGGAAAGCGAAATTTAAAAATTTATTCATATATTTGTAATCTGCTATTCAGCAGCTTTCATTTGATACCTCACTCGAAAATTAAAAAAAATCTAAATTTTTGACTTTACCGCATTTTTTCGAATTGCGCATGCGCATATTAAATTTTTAACTTTTCTGTATATGTCCTGTGTTTGGGCCCGGAAGTTACGCCAGTGTTTCAAATTTCAGCATTTTAGCTTAAACGGTTCGGACGCTATGAACCAAAGAGCGACGGACAGACAGACACATCACCCTCGGCATAAGGGTTTTGAGAATTATCTACAAAACCCTAAAAAGTACTGTAACTGGCACTACTATTAAATAAGTTTAAAAAATTATAGAAACAAGAAAAGATTTCAGAGTTGAAATCGAATCAAAAATTATACTGAAAAGGTGTTTTTATGTCTAGAATGTTAAATGGTTGATAGTCTATTTGAGCGTGTTCCCGTACTGTTAAATGCTCGATAGATTCAAGTTCAATAACTTGTCTAATTTGACTATAGAGGTACAGTAGAAGTGTGAGAGTGGAAACAGGACTAATATATCAAAAGTTTGAATAGTGCCACGCAGGAAACGTTGTCCATCCGTTATTTTATCGCTGGTCGCTATGTAGTATCGATTTGACGCTTTTGCCTTTGGATCCCGCTATATTCCAGGCTTTTGTGACAAGTATTTGTTTTTACTGAAGCTCTCTCCCTAGTGTCCCACTAGCTCTGTATTGGTAGCAGTGAGATTCAGATATACTCCCCCACCCTTCCAAATGCACGGCGTGGTGGCATAGAGGTTCGTCCCAATAAAGCGGCTATTGTAACTCTCACCGCCTCCGAATCCCGGCGTGTGTGGAAAATCTTGGTTCCCGAATAGAACCCGAAACGAACCTTTTCAGCATTCAGGTCAGATTCAACGCCGCGGAATTTTCCGAACGAAGCCCTCTTTACCCTTCAGAAGGGACCGGTTGAACACGGAGCCTATAGAGAGTATAAGGTTTGCAGGGTTAACTCGAGACTGAATAGGACTAGCCTGGCCGACCCAACCAGGGGGAGTTTATTGAATTCGTTAGCGGGAGCTCCAGGGTACCTTCCTCTGCCGAAAGATTGACTCGTCCCCCTCGTCTCCCCATTGTGACTGTACTCGAACCCGACCCGTCTGCAATTCACAGATTCTATCAATTTACTACAGCACTATATCCCGCCTATTGATGCATCCTCGCCCCTTCGAATAGATCCTATTCCCTCAGTATTTGCACAAAAAGAAGACTTGCTACCAACCAATAAAAAACTAATTTTTATCAAACCGGCAGAAAAGCTTTAGGGAAATAAAGGCTTTTTATTTCGTAATTTTTATGAAGAATCTTCAGAAAAATCTTACAAAATCTCAAGTTGATTCAGCAAAACCTTTTCAAAATTTCAAGTATACTTGCTACATCTAGTCTAAAAATCCTTAAATTAGGAAAAAAATAAGAAAAAAAGTAAGCTTCTCTCATTAAAATATAAAAAAAATAGTTAATTAAGTAGAGGGTATAAAAAATCTCTTCACCGGCTCAACTCCTCAATTTAACCTAGCTTGGATTCTTAGCAATTCCTTAAAACTTCTATTCACCTAGCAACCCTGCACGTTTCATAAGTATAATTTAATTGAAATGCCTATTAGAAGGGATAAGACCTTATAAAAACAAGGTGCTTAAAAAGGGATTGATTAGGTATTAAATATTTTTCAAAAATTAAATATTATTTACGTGAGAAAAACGTGATTAATTATATCTATTCTGCATCAAAGCCATACATTGACACTGTCCTGTAATAAATGACCGATAGAAAACCCCTTTTACCTTACATGTTCATGTCATAAAAGAATGCTATCATCAAATTTCAATATTTTAGAGCAATTATGTAGATTTTAACAATGACACCAAAAATCGTGGTTTATATTAGAACACTTTTTAGAAGTTTGCAAAACTTTAAAATATAATATATAGAATTATGTGTATAAGTTAGATTTTAAGTTACGAAACTATGTTCGTTTTTGTCCGGCTACCATCAAATTGATTTTTGGTTTACTAACTAATTCCGTACTCAGGATCATGAAAGTAACATAATCCACTATAAAGGGCTGGACATGGCCGCTTTCCACCGGTTTGTTTTTTTCAAATGCCTATTGCCAAGCTTCCTATGTCCCGCAGACGAACTTAGCCGACCATATATTCTTAAAAGGCACCAAAATATTTATTATAGACAAAATTCTAGCTTGATGTTAGTCATATACTAACTAATTGGACAATAAGTAAAATAACACACAAAAAAAAAAACTAAAGAGCCGTAACTTTAAACCTATTTTGATGAAATAAGAACACACCTAGTGCGGGAATCTAGAAATGAATTTTATCTACGATTGATACGTAATATAAACATTGTATCTCTGTTTAGACTCGTAGATAGTGATTCTTTACACACCTGTATTAATTGCGCATGCGTGTCTCATAGTTTGAAGAATTCCTCTTTTTTTCCACTCTAGTGACGAAAAGAAGAAGAATTATTCAACTTTACACACGATTAGCGAGTTTGTTTACATTTAACATAACTAATTTGATGTTTATTTTATAAAAGTAACTGTTTGTATCGAATTTTTGTGAAAATCAATGAGTGATTTAAGTGATTATGACGAATATGAGGAGAATAATACGACTTCCGAAATAATTGATTCGGCACAAAATGCAACTAATGAATTGATGTCATCTTTATCAAAAGAGAAATACGAGCTTACATATATGAAGTTTATTATTTATTTCTGCATTTATTATTAAAATCTAACAATCGNTATGTAACGAATATCGGAGCACAAAACTTCCTATTTAAATGTTTCAATTATAACTGCATAAACTTACTATTGAAACAGTAAATATATCTTTAAATATATATTTTAATAATAACTAATTACCTCTCAGCTCTTTTTCTCAACCATATTAATTATTCTGCCCGTTACGACGGGCAAAACGGCTAGTATATATATATTACATAACATATGACGAAAAATAAAACAATAAAAATATACATAATTTCGTAATAGTATATAGTACAGATACTTAAAATATAAATATGTTTTGCAAATCAAAAAATCCTCCAAGAACGAAATCCTTAAAACAGGAGCCTCGAAAATGTTTAATGTTATTGTATTATAAATGTGTTTATTGTATTGTTAAATAAATAAAGTCATTTGATCTTAGTCTAAGGTAGAGTGTAAACGCACTCTTCCCACTCCGAATTGTATCAGTTTTTCTTGGAAAATCTACTTTATGAGAAAGGGTTGTTTTATTAAAATGTCCAATAATAAAAATAAAAAGGATATAATTAAATAAAACCATGAAAAAATATGTATATTATATAAAATTTTAGTTTGAGTAGTACCGAATAGATTTTTCCTATACTACAGGATACTCATAAAACAAAATATCTTGTATAATACACCGCAATTGTCAGATTTTAACAATAGAAGATTTCAAGTTAAGTTATAAGCTAGTGGAGACGAGGATAGCGTATATTGGTTAGCAGACTGTTTTGTTTCGATTAACTCTACAGCCCGTCAGTAGTCAATTCAAACAAGGTATTTTATCCATCATTTTGAAAGCTTATTTCTATAAGAGTGGGGGCGGGGGGAGGCTTGTATAGTATGAGGGAGGAAGGGAAATTGGAATATTGTTTACCAGTATCCCTATTTCATAGGAGGCAAGTTGTAAATTACAGACTCCTCTTTTCCTTTTCAAAATAACTTTATCTCTACACATCCCCACCCTCACTCCTTGTTAAAAACTCATCCACGTTTCATCACTCGGTTTTTAGACAAAAAAAAAATGTTTTAACTATAATTAACATAAATTTGAAACAGGAAACACATGTATAAAGTGTAATATTCAGTATATGTAAAATAATAATCTAATACTTAATGGTCTGTCCAATTAGTAACGCACGTAACTTCCTCTCTTCATTTTTAACACGAATTAATGTATCAATGTAGCAATATTTTAAGAGTGCATCTGAAGTAATCTGGGGCTATATGCGAGAAAACTTAGGACAAACTGCCAAATTTCATAAGAACCAAATACAGTCTATGTGTATGTAGAAAAGAAAAACAGGGCGCAGAAGGTACAAACTTTTAACCAACAATGGGCTAATTAAGGCCTACCATCAAAATTTCTCTAAAATTTGTCGAGTAGATGTTGTCTTTAAGATGTGCTGATTCGCAAAAAGAGCGACAGACGGATACGGAAGCAAAAATGTTCTCTGATGTCTGAAACGAATTTTAGTCTTGGATTTTTTGAAATTGGAAATAAAAAATTTTGTATATCAGAAGATCACATAGCATCCGTTACCTTCGGTAAGCTCGGAAGCAAAATTATTATGTAATACTAAAAATTAATAGTTTGGATTACAACGATGAGAGTATTATAAGAAATAAAAATACGAGATAAAAGTCAAAGAAAACAAAAAAGTAACTAACTGAAAGAACATATTCTGTGTTTACTATTGACTGTCAAATATATGACGTTAATGTGCTTACTACGGAATATAGTATTTCTATTTATTGAAATGAGCGTAAGCGAGCTTCTTACATTCAACAAACTATATCTATCCTGTCTGTACGTTTATCGGATACATGTAACTATAACTTGAGTAAAAGTTAACTGATTTTGGTGAAATATGGTAGACCTGTTCAACTAAAAAGCTTGTTGTTAACTACATGTTTACTATACTATTTAAGCGGACCTAAACTTTTAAAACTGTGGGAACTATGCGTGACACATACAGTCAGACAAACAGAAAAACCCTCACATAGATGTCAGACACAGATATCCAGCTAAAAACCACTGAAATCGTCTTAAAACACGGAAAAAAAGGTAGCTGGAGCAGGCATTAAGGATTTTATGTATTAAATAGATGCTTTAAATAATGTAAAATGTTTCCATTTACTATAATATTTTCTGATCCCTAAGGATTTAGACCGGAATCTAGATTGATATTATTTTTATAATAACGAAGATTAATCACTTGTAGATCTATCAGAGAAGGGAATAGGGTCAAGACAGAAAAGGGCTTAGTATTAAAAATAAAAATTACAAGGTCATAAATTAAAATTGTAATGAGAGCGCGTCTCGAGGGGGGAAACTATGCTCAACAAACTTTAGAAAGAATAAATTATGTTTAACAATTTGAACAAATTCCCGTATTTAAGTATAAAAGGGGTCGAAGAATAGCGGGGGGGGGGGAGGGCATCGATAAAACGACGTTTTAAACACCCCTTTTCGGGGCTACCGAAGGGAGGGGGGACGTTTTAATTGAATTCCAACGCTTGTAGAAAATTTACAGCGTTAATATAACCCCCTCAAGCTTCTCTAACACACCGGGCCCTTTTTTAAAAAGCTGGCGCCCCCCTAAAAAAAAAAAAAACTTTTTTGAAAAAAAAAGAAAAAAGAAAAGGCCAGTGAGGATTTAACCCCCTAAAAAAAAATCCTTTATTTTGGGGTGGGGGGAAGAGAGAGGGCTTTCAGAATCCACATTCTTACCCAAACTGCTAACAATTTGGGACATGGAGAAACAGAACATAAACTAAGTCTTAAAACGTTGTACCAAAAAAAAAAAAAAAAAAAAACGCATTGCGCCAAAAAAAACCCTTGTTTTTTGTCCGAATAAAAAATAGGAGGTATTAATTCTTTTTAAACAGATACAGTTTATTTACATAAGGATATAGAATTGTTAAAAAAATCCTTTTTTGTAAACAAAGAGGTTTCTTAAGCTAACGGATTTATTTTGAAATTATTCTGCTTAACGGATTAACGATGGTATTTAAATATGCTGATCAGCTTCCTTGTACTATATTTTACTCCTACTTACACTTAATTAAAATAATAAACGACATTTTAAGAAATTTATCTGATAAAGTAAAGCTTGTAAAAGTGGTTTAAGCAGCACGCAGCTAATGTCAGAACGGAAAGATAATTCGACTAGTAGAAATTAAATTAGAGTCCATAGTCTTGATTCAATATTCAAGGCAAAAGTTATACATTTGTAGTTATAATTCGTGTAAAAACTAAGATGATGTACCTCCAAAGTCTTTTCATTCAGAGAAATGGTAGCGTTATTTTGTAAAAAACTAAAATTGATTTTTACAGTAAGAATGGTCATTTGAAGAATCGGTAAGAAGAGATAAAGTACGATGGAAAAGAGTCAAGGCAGAATTTAAGACAAAATATAATTTATTGAGAAATAAATGTTGTATTAAAAAATATCTGTCAGACCATTAGCATATATGACGTGTGTTTATATGAGATGCGTTCCCGTTTAAACTTATATGGGACCAACAATGGGAAAATTATGGACCTACCATCCAAATTTCAATAAAATCGGACATTATAGTTTTTTTTTTTTTTGTTTTTTTGAGATATTTATGTTGGTTCTCAAAAATTGAGTGTCAGAAAGACAGACAGACACGGGACCAAAAATGTTTACCCCCATGTCGGAAAAGGATTTTTGCCGTGGAATTTTTGAAATCGTAGACATTTTAAAAGTTTTGATTTTCAAGAATGATCGCACATAGCTTCTGTTACCTTTGTTAAGCTAGACGACAATACATAAAAGAAGCAAAATTAGGTTGTAAAAACATAACATCGATAAAGTACGTGATAGGATGCCAGGAAGCTATGTGGCTATGAGTTATGCAAGAAAGCTAATTGGAAGACTAAATTTATTTAGTAGAAAAATAACTTTTTGCGGACGGCCAATTTTATCAGCGAATTTATATGATAGCAAAAAGTTACATTGCAGTCCTACCTAGTAAAGAAATTAGGTTTATACGCCACCTCTGTTTGTATTTTATGACGAATAATTAAAAACTAATTTGTTCTTAAAACTGTTAGATTAACGTTTAGGCAATGAATCTGTTTACCTCTAGCTAAAGTTTACTACTAAAACGTCTTTTTAATTGTTACAAATTAGTACATTCGTTTAGCTGGAATACTTTTAATTGCTACCAGGTTTACTAATTATCAAATCCAAAGAGATAAAAGTTCTTTGGCTCTTAAGACTGGTTCAATAAGCATTTGAATGAGGGAAAAGAAGAACACTAATTATAATTATAAAACCGTTGCGAAAGGTTTTAGAGTTTTGTGCAGTTTTTTTTTTTTTTTTAGAAATAAGAATTGATTATTTCCGATGGATTTTATTTCGTCTAAAAGTAAACGATACTAAGAGGAATATAAAAAAGGGTTTGAAGACCTTAAAGCAATTTGGAACTTTCTTCTTTACCTATTTAAAATTCCTTTATTTTGAAGAGGTTTCTTAAAGTGAAACAGTAATAAGAAGAATACTGGAGTTTTTAAAGGACACAGGACTCTGTTCCTTCTTCTATTTCTTTCAAACGAAGAAACAGCCCAGTCCTTAATGACAAGGATTTGCCTTCAGAAGAAAAGGAATCCTCCAAGGGAACCAATCACCTTCTATTCTAATTACTGGATCATTCAATTAAATTTACCAACAGGACGAAGGAGTTCCCTTGAGTCTCCAGGAAAAACATCCTAACAAAAAAACATTTTTAAAAAAACACCTCCTTCTGATTAAAAAAAGTTTCCTTTTTTTCATTAATTAAAATAAAAAGGAAAAAAAGTAAAAAGGGACAAAGGGAAGAGTCTGGAAGTGAATTGAAATTACTTATGAAGAAACATAAAGTAAAGAATCAAAAGCTGCTCGCGTTACTACACTGTTAAAATCATATTAATTTAATACACAACTAGCACCCCTCCCCCCTCTCTAACATTTATTTCTTCACTTCCAAAATATAATTTTAATGTTTTCTATTGAAATTTATATACTTTTCTTGTGATATACTCATTAATTTAAATTTTTCACGCATCACAAAAATATATGTTCATGTTTTTTAAAAGAAATTCGATTAAACGAAAAATAAATTTTTATTAATATTGTTTTCGAGATTTCCGAAGGTAACGTAAAATATATGATCATTTTGAAGAACGAAAATTGTTTACGTCTCCGACTTAGGAAATCATTTTTGGGCCCTGGTCCATCTGCCGGTCTCTTCGTCGGTCACCAACCAACTCTGATTTATTTGGATAATTAAATTTGATTTTTTTTTCTATATGCGTATACAAACATACATTTATTTACACCTTTGTCTTCAAAAGTAGTCACCTGATTTTTTATAAATTTTAATGGTTAGTTGGACGTAGACCACACCACCGCAGATATCCCCGGATTAATTTCGACCGTCTCCGCTTATTAATAGCTATTACGTACCTAGAGCAGTAAGGGCGTTATTACAGGCCGAGGGTGAAGTTTTAAAGTACGAGTGCGTCTAACGCCCGAGGCCTGTCATGTCGCTTACTGCTCGTGGTGTGCACACTATTTTATCGCCCACCACATGTAAACTAATTTCTAAATATGCAAACTATTTTGCCGTAATCTTCAAAACAATAAATGCATATTAAGGTTACATCAGTACCAAAACAAACTGCAGTTATAAAAAATATTGATTGTTTCTAATTGAATAGCTGACGCTGAGAACTACTAGCGCTTCAAGCACGCCGCTGCCTGGAAGCGGCCGTTTCACGAACTAGCAGCCTGTAAAAATAAACCATGCATTTTTACAGGGCCAAGGGCTGTAAAATAGAACTTTACCGTCCACTCAGGATAGGTTTACAAGTAGTGGGCGATCAATTTAATTACATCAATTTATACTTCTATTCGTGTAAAAAATCAAAACAATTTTCACAATTTTCGGAGAGCCGGGGTTTATAGAACCCCATGTCCGGGCTATATGGCCCTCCTCCTGTGTCTGGGCCTGCTTGTGAATAAAAATAATTTATACTATTTTTAAAAACAGATCAAATGCTTCTCCCGAATAAATAATGTATGGGTTGAAGGTATGTATTAATGCATAGACTAAAATGATAGAATATAGATACAATATATATTTTTTATGAAAAGTTAGTCGGTTCCAAGAAGACAAAATATCCTAAAGTTTTTTATCCTTCGTCACTAAAATGATTGTTCGAGTTTGAGAACAGAAAATATTCGGCAATAGATTCAGGGAAGAAATATAAATAAATATCTTTTTGTCTATTGCTAGGTGATATGGCGGAGTTGTCTACAAGTCTAAAGGATACATATTACAAGGTTCTGATAACAAGGGCCGGAGTTTGTCCGGAACGGCATAGTTATTATTTCCTTTCAGCCAGACTTCCAGCTCTGAAAAACAATAATAAATCTATTTCCCCTTTATTCCCCCGGTATCTTCTTTTAGTTCTGACGGTGAAGAAAATATAAAAACAGTGACAAAAAAAAAAATATTACGAAAAAAATCTATTCCCTGAGTGTTGTCTCCAGATAAATTGAACAAACATATCGCGTATATCTTTTTTCTCCACGAATGTCGGTAGGACTAGTAAAGATGTAAAAAAATAGGAATCTTTTTTAGTAAAGTGGAGGACAAGGAGAGAAGATACAGAGGTCGGTGTTATTCTTAGAGATCGGTTGTTTTAAGAGAAGCAGGGATAGAGGGATAACTCTTGTCGAGTATTTCTAGAAGTAAATGGGATAAGGTGAATCTGACTCGTGTTTTGGATGGGGCAAAAATCGGCCTTTTGTTAAAAGAAACATCTAACTCTCGGAGTAAAAAAAAAAAAAAACAACTAGCGTTAGGAATAAGAAGGGAAACGTGATGAGTGATCGTTATAAAAGTGGAGGGGGAAACCGCTTGTAAAGAAGAAAAGAATATAAGAGGAAGCAAAACTGCTGAAAATAAGATTAAAAGAGAAACAAAGTCAAGTGGTGTGGAAAACAGGGAGTAAAACCCTGGCAACTCTAGCCGCCTTTTCGGTTTTGCAACTGAGTCAGAGAAGAGGGGGGTTTAGTCGTCAAATTGTTTTCCAAGAGTTGTAGGAGCAGAGGGGAAGAGGGGTGAAGTAACCAGCTCTACCAACAGAACAAGTGAATTTAGTATCACCTCTTTCACTTCTAACTTTCAACGACCTTTGACAAATTCTTAGAATTGTTTGACATTCCATCTTCTTACAGTATTCAATACTACCTAAAGACAGTTCTAGTATTTTTTATTGTTTAACACTACCTTATTCCAATTTACAATTAGTTCTCTGAAAACACTTTAGTGTTTCTAAGCAACAACATATTAAAGGACATAGCTTGAATCTTGTGAAACGATAATTAAATAAAATTAGATATTTTATTAAATATATTATATTAGATAATAAGAAAATCTACCAATCAACATGAAAATAAAATCTAATGAGACTGGTTTTAAAATACTTAAGTAACTAAAAGTTAGGTTGTGGACAAGTACGAGAGGATAAAATGAATTATGTTCTTGACAAGTACGAGAGGATACAATGAATTAGGTTCTTGACAGGTACGAGAAGATACAATGTATTAGATTTTATGGACAAGTACGAGAGGATACAATGAATTAGGTTGTGGTCAAGTACAAGAGGATACAATGAATTAGGTTGTGGACAAGTACGAGAGGATACAACTGAATTAGGTTGTGGACAAGTACGAGAGGATATACAATAAATTTGGTAGTGGACAATTGCAAGAGAATACAATGAATTTGGTTGTGGACAAGTACAAGAGAATACAATGAATTAGGTTGTGGACAAGTGCATGAGGATACAATGATTAGGTCGTAAACAAGTGCGGAAGTATACAATGAATTTGGTGGTGGAACTAGAGAAAACAATTAATGCAAAAGGTTAAAATATATTTGGGACCTGTGGGCTAACCATAATATAATACTGCATAAATTTCAATTATGCTATATTTTATTAAATTACAAATAAAAATTTAAAGTCTTATTCAAAATAAGTCTGTGTCCAAGTGTAAGATAATGAGATATAGATGTGGTTAATTAATATTATATTTCATAGTAAGACAAATCATTGAATAATAAAAATAACAAGTATATGTTAATATATGACATAATGTCATATTATGTCATTATTATATGACATCTCCCCCTCTCGGGAGTGCCCATGTCGCGGTCTTAGCTGCGATGCATGTCTCCTCTGTTCGCGCCCGTTCAGGAGCACTTTGTATGACAACGGTCCAGTCACCTCTGTCACCTTCCCTTCCGTATGTCCTGTCTTGTCTGGATTTCTGACCCACACTTCCTGTCCTTTTTCATAAAATTTCTCTCTAGTTCCGTTATCGTGGTATCGTTTTTGCTTTGCCAAACCTACTTCAACATCTCTACTCATATCTGGTTTCATCAAACTTAATTTTGTTCTCATTTGTCTTCCCAATAATACTTCTGCTGGTGTCCGTTCTGTTGTCTTATGTGGTGTTGACCGGTAAGTCATTAGAAATTTTGCTAATCGAGCATTAATATCCTCCCCATTTTCTTTTGATGCTTTAAACCTTCTTTTAAACGTCTGTACCGCTCTCTCGGCCAACCCGTTACTTTTGGGATGATATGGTGAAACTCTAACATGTTTGATTCCCGTGCTATTACAAAATTCCTTGAAGATATCTGACGTGAACTGCGGCCCATTGTCCGAGACTATTATTTTAGGAAAGCCAAAACGTGCGAATATATCTTGTAACGTACTAATTGTTTTTGCTGTAGTGGTTTTATGTAATGGTACTACCTCTAGCCATTTTGAAGTAGCATCCACTAACACCAGCCAGTACCTGCCTTCAAAGGGACCAGCAAAATCTATGTGTACTCTTGTCCAAGGTTCGACAGGTATCGTCCATGATTGAAGTGGTACATCAGGATCTGCCGGTTTATTTTCTTGACATTTCTTACACCTTTTTACTGCCTCTTCTATATCTGCATCAATGTTAGGCCACCACACATGAAACCTTGCAACAGATCTCATTGCAGCAATGCCCGGGTGTCCTTCGTGTAGAATCCTAAGTACCCCTTTCCGCAATGCTTGTGGTATAATCATTCTGCCTTTCCATAGTAATACTTTTGTTTCGTAAGAAATTTCTTGTCTCTTGTCAAAAAATATATTTAGCTCCTTTGGTAAATCTTTCTTCTCAGGCCAACCTCTGTCTAAATAAGATATAATTAATTGTAACAATTTATCTTTTGACGTTTCTTCTTGTAGGTTTCTCCTAGATATTGCCATTTCATCTAACCGCAACCGTAAAATTTTCTTGCCATATTTATGGTCAGGTTCGGGTTCCATATCCTCTTCCCCATTGCCTAGTAGAGGAAGTCTTGATAACAAATCGGCTGCAACGTTATCCGTTCCTTTAACGTGTTGAACCTCGTACGAATAAGCGCTCAAAGTCAACGCCCATCTGGTGATCCTGTCTGCTGTCATTTTTGGAATTTCTGAATTTTCGCCAAATAATCTTACTAATGGTTTATGATCAGTTTTTAATACAAAATGACGTCCTAACAAATACTGCCGAAATTTTGTTACTCCGAAAATAATCCCTAATGCCTCCCTATCAATGACTGAATAGCGCTTTTCTGATTTTGATAATGCCCTAGAAGCGTATGCAATTGGTTTTTCTATATTGTTATCTATTTTATGCGATAATACTGCTCCAACGCCAGATTCACTAGCATCTGTTGAAACTATGAGTGGTAAATCAGGGTTGTAATGAATTAAATTATCCGATGAAGATAATGTTTCTTTCAATTTATTTATAATATCAGTGTCTCCTTTAGACCAGTTCCATTTTGTCCCCTTTTTTAAAAGCCGGTGTAAAGGAGAACATACGCTTTGCAAGTTGGGAATGAATTTTTGGTAATAATTTATTGAACCTAAAATTGAACGTAATTCTTTTGTATTCTTAGGTTGGGGCATTTGTTTAATTGCCTGAAGTCTTTCGTCTGTAGGGTACACCCCGTCCTTATCTATTCTATGTCCCAAATATTTAACTGATGTTTCTAAAAATTTACATTTGTCCCTATTAATGTGAATCCCTATATCCGCAAATTTTTTTAGTACAGCTTCTAGCCGTTTGAGATGTTCCTCTATTGTTTTGCCCGTTATAATTACGTCATCGAGGTAGCATGCTACGCCTTCCATGCCAGCTAAGATTGTATCCATCGTTTTTTGAAATAGGGCGGGAGCAAAATTCACACCAAATGCTAACCTACAATAACGAAAATAACCTACATGAGTAGCTATTACTAAAAATTTTTTTGAATCCTCATCTACTTGAAGTTGTAAATACGCATCTTTTAAATCGATACTAGAATATGCAACGCCCCCTTGTAATTTTACCATTAATTCTTCAAACCTTGGGATCGGGTGTTGGTCACAGTGGATGTATTTGTTTAACCCTACTTTAAAATCACCGCATATTCTAATTTTCCCTGTAGGTTTAACTACTATGACAATTGGTGCTGCCCATTCTATAGGTGTTGTACTCGAATTAATGGGTTCTATTACCCCTTCTTTTACTAACCGATTTAGCTCTTCCTCTACCCCTGCTTTGAATGCAAACGGTACTGGTCTTGCTTTAAAAACTTTTGGAACCGCACCTTCTTTAAGATGGACCACAGCTTTGTGTCCTCTAATTGTGCCTAATTCAGGTGCGAAAATTTGGGGAAATTTGTTTAAAATATTATTGACAGCTGTATTGTTTACTGTTGCGTCATTTAATTCCTTAACTTGCGTATTGCATACACGCGCACCCTTCGGTAATGGTAACTTAAACTTAAGAACCCAATTTAATCCAAATAAAGGGACATCATGTTGTTTAGCAACTATTATCGGTAATCTTAATTTCTTGTCGAAAGCCCGTACTGTCACTATAGTTTTACCTAATGTTTCCAGTGGAACCCCGGTGTAGGCTATTAATTTTGGCCCTGGTTCTAATGCAGGTGATCCTATCTTAACCCAGATTGCTTTACTTATTACTGATTCTGTTGCCCCAGGATCATAGAGCATGTCAATATTATGGTTGTTTATCTTAAGTTTTAACATAATTTTTTTTCCAGAATTAATAGCTCTAATTGTAGCATTACTAGAGTCTGAATCACCAGATGAGGAGTACGAACTTTGTGCGCTTGACCGTACTCTATATGTGCCAGACTCGTTTCGTTTAATTTTTGCTCTGCCCTCTGTGATACAGACTTTACTCAAATGGTTACCACTGCAAAGGTCGCACTTCTTTTTAAAAGCTGGACACTTTTCATTAGTTTTATGAAAAAATTGGCCACATTTAAAGCAATGTTTTCCCCTTACTAATATTATTGGTTTAAATTTTACCTTTTCCGTGTTACGTAATGTTTTTGTTTTCACTTCATTTGTTGATGTCGGTTGATCACATAACATCAGTTGTGCCTCTTCAGCTCTTTCCATGTTTAATGCTGAATTTTCTACCTGAGCTAATGTAGATGTTGTGTCTGGGTGTAGTCTTAGAAGTTCTTTCTGCCACTGAGTGTTGTTTATACCAACTATAAATTGATCTCTTAAACGTTCTTCCAATGAGCGCCCAAAATTACATTTCCCTGCGAGACAGCGTAGAGAATTAAGAAATTTATAAATTGGTTCATTGTGTTCTCTTGTTCGTCTAGTAAATGTAATTCTTTCGCCTAAAGTGCAGTACTGTTTTACATAATAAGACTTTAACACATTTATAATATCCTCATAAGTTTGATTACTTACTGAGTTTGGTCTAAAGTGATCATAAACTACTTTGAAAGCTTTACTCCCTATTTTAGAAAGTAGAAGATCTTTTGCCATTCCATCGTTATTGATGTTTTGGATTCTTAGTGCTATTCCGAATCTCTCTAAATAAGTGTCCAAATCTTCATCTTCTGCATCAAATATTTCGAAGTTAAATTGTTTTACTCTTCGAAAAATTTCCATTTCTTCATCTTCATCATCCTGACTTTGTTTGTTCCTTCTTGGCATATCCTGTCCGCAGCGCCAATATGTAAGATAATGAGATATAGATGTGGTTAATTAATATTATATTTCATAGTAAGACAAATCATTGAATAATAAAAATAACAAGTATATGTTAATATATGACATAATGTCATATTATGTCATTATTATATGACACCAAGCCTAATGTGAAATTAATATAGCACCACCTTTTGATTAACCTTTTAAAACAATCCGAAATATATTAAAATATTGGACAAGTAGCCTTTAAAATATGAATGAGCATAAAAAATATTTAGGGCAAACGATAGCAATATTTTTGCCTATATCAAAAAGGTAGTTTATATTGTGGAAAATTGAAAATTGAATTGGGAGATACCGAAGGTAAAGGAAGCTATGTGATGGTTCCGACGAAAGAAAACATTTTATATCTCGGATTTCAAAAATTCAAAGGCAGAAATTTGTTTTAGAGCTCAAGGTGTTTTTTTTTACTCCCTGTCTGTTTGTCGGTCAGTCTATTCTCAATATTTTGGAACCAACATATCTTAAAAACTACTTGTCCAATTTTATTGAATTTTATATGATAGGTCATAATTAGCCAATTTTTGGTCCTCTATAAGTTTCAACTTTCTGTGCTTATTTGTTTCTCTTACACACACCTACCAACAGAAATTTATTTACACCTATATCTTCTAAAGTACTTCTGATTTTTATGAAATTTGGATAGCTTGTGAAAAGAATTTTTTTTGTCAAACATTGCCGAGTTATATATAGTCAGACTAGCGTAAAAACATCTGTCTCAACACCAATATTATGCGGTTGGAATTCTACCAAGATTTGGTAACATGTTCCAAACAGTATATGTAAAGTGACCGATACCTCCATTTTGTAATGATAAGATAGTCCAGGAGATAGCCTGCAAAAAAGTGTCTAACATCAAGCTAGAATTTTGTGTATAACTAAATGTTATTGGTGCCTTTTAAAATTATGCAGGTCGCTGCGTGCAATACTTGGAAATACGCATTTGAAAAAACTAACCGGTGAAAAGCGGCCCTTTATGGTGGACAATTTGATTTTCATGACCACAAATCAAGTTGATGATTGTCTGTCACTTAATAGGTTACACCTTTTTCATTTGTTGGAGTAATATTTGACCAGTAGTAGTAGTCTAGGACTTCCTACTAGAACGGGTAGGACGAACTACTTGTTCGAACCTTGCAATTAGGCCATCTTTTAGGGCCTTCTTACGCCTGGTGGTGACTTCCAGCAACTTCACACATCATATATTTGTACATTGTACCGCCGAAGCGAGAATGATGTGATCAATATTTGACTAACTAAACTATTAATTGAAAAACTATTTTTTGATTCTTGGTCAACTTGATTNGAAAAGTTAGTCGGTTCCAAGAAGACAAAATATCCTAAAGTTTTTTATCCTTCGTCACTAAAATGATTGTTCGAGTTTGAGAACAGAAAATATTCGGCAATAGATTCAGGGAAGAAATATAAATAAATATCTTTTTGTCTATTGCTAGGTGATATGGCGGAGTTGTCTACAAGTCTAAAGGATACATATTACAAGGTTCTGATAACAAGGGCCGGAGTTTGTCCGGAACGGCATGGTTATTATTTCCTTTCAGCCAGACTTCCAGCTCTGAAAAACAATAATAAATCTATTTCCCCTTTATTCCCCCGGTATCTTCTTTTAGTTCTGACGGTGAAGAAAATATAAAAACAGTGACAAAAAAAAAAATATTACGAAAAAAATCTATTCCCTGAGTGTTGTCTCCAGATAAATTGAACAAACATATCGCATATATCTTTTTTCTCCACGAATGTCGGTAGGACTAGTAAAGATGTAAAAAAATAGGAATCTTTTTTAGTAAAGTGGAGGACAAGGAGAGAAGATACAGAGGTCGGTGTTATTCTTAGAGATCGGTTGTTTTAAGAGAAGCAGGGATAGAGGGATAACTCTTGTCGAGTCTTTCAAGAAGTAAATGGGATAAGGTGAATCTGACTCGTGTTTTGGATGGGGCAAAAATCGGCCTTTTGTTAAAAGAAACATCTAACTCTCGGAGTAAAAAAAAAAAAAAACAACTAGCGTTAGGAATAAGAAGGGAAACGTGATGAGTGATCGTTATAAAAGTGGAGGGGGAAACCGCTTGTAAAGAAGAAAAGAATATAAGAGGAAGCAAAACTGCTGAAAATAAGATTAAAAGAGAAACAAAGTCAAGTGGTGTGGAAAACAGGGAGTAAAACCCTGGCAACTCTAGCCGCCTTTTCGGTTTTGCAACTGAGTCAGAGAAGGAGGGGGGTTTAGTCGTCAAATTGTTTTCCAAGAGTTGTAGGAGCAGAGGGGAAGAGGGGTGAAGTAACCAGCTCTACCAACAGAACAAGTGAATTTAGTATCACCTCTTTCACTTCTAACTTTCAACGACCTTTGACAAATTCTTAGAATTGTTTGACATTCCATCTTCTTACAGTATTCAATACTACCTAAAGACAGTTCTAGTATTTTTTATTGTTTAACACTACCTTATTCCAATTTACAATTAGTTCTCTGAAAACACTTTAGTGTTTCTAAGCAACAACATATTAAAGGACATAGCTTGAATCTTGTGAAACGATAATAAAATATAATTAGATATTTTATTAAATATATTATATTAGATAATAAGAAAATCTACCAATCAACATGAAAATAAAATCTAATGAGACTGGTTTTAAAATACTTAAGTAACTAAAAGTTAGGTTGTGGACAAGTACGAGAGGATAAAATGAATTATGTTCTTGACAAGTACGAGAGGATACAATGAATTAGGTTCTTGACAGGTACGAGAAGATACAATGTATTAGATTTTATGGACAAATACGAGAGGATACAATGAATAAGGTTGTGGACAAGAACGAGAGGATGCAATGAATTAGGTTGTTGAGAAGTACGGGAGGATACAATGAATTAGGCTGTAGACAAGTACGAGAGGATACAATGAATTAGTTTGTGGACAAGTTCGAGAGTATACAATGAACTAGGTTTTGGACATGTACGAGAAGATACAATGAATTGGCTGTGGACATGTACGAGAGGATACAATGAATTGGCCGTGGACATGTACGAGAGGATACAATGAATTGGCTGTGGAGTGGACATGTACGAGAAGATACAATGAATTGGCTGTGGAGTGGACATGTACGAGAGGATACAATGAATTGGCCTTGGAGTGAACATGTACGAGAGGATACAATGAATTAGGTTCTAAACAAGTACGGAAGAATACAATGAATTTGGTGGAGGACAAGTACAAGAGAAAACAATTAATGCACAAGGTTAAAATATATACGGGACCTGTGGGCTAACCTTAATATAATACTGCATACATTTCCATTATGCTATATTTTATTAAATTACAAATAAAAATAGACTGCCGATTAGTGTGGCACATAGCTTCCTCGCATCCTATCATGTACTTTATTGTTATATTAACATTAGCATTGTTGTTATATTGTTTTTGTTTTTTTGTAAAAACTATTAATAATTTTAGCGATCTTTACCACTGCATAGCGGAGACGCTTTTGGTTTTACTAAAATATTGTATTTGAAAAAAGATTTTTGTATCATTAAATAGATAAAGTTTGATTTTTTTCCCCGACCTAAAATTCTATATTTAAATTTGAAGTTCACGTTTACGCGAGCATTGCGCGTGAACGCTTGAACGAATAATGTTGTCCAACAAACTCGTCCTGGGCATTGGTAAAATGAACATGTCAACCAAATTTCATCAAAATTGGTCGACATTTACTCAAGTTATCGTCGTACGTTTCATGATTCGTGGATACACAGACCGACAGACAGACATGGATCCAAAAATGTTCCCTGATGCCTGAAACGGATTTCTGTCTCGGAATTTTTAAAACCGGAGACATAAAACTTTTTTGTTCTCAAAAATGAACACAATGCTTCCGTTACCTTCGGTAAGCTCGGAAGCATAATAAAGTATTATTCAAAATAAGTCAGTGTCCAAGCCTAATGTGAAATTAATATGGCACCACCTGTTGATTAACTTTTTAATACAATCCGACATTTATTATAATATTGGACAAGTAACCTTTAAAATATGAGTGAGCGTAAAAATATTTAGGGCAAACGATAACAATATTTTTTCCTATATCAAAAAGGTAGTTCTATATTGAGGAAAATTAAAAATTGAATTCGGAGATACCGAAGGTAAAGGAAGCTATATGATGGTTCCGAAGAAAGAAAACATTTTATATCTCGGATTTCTAAAATTTCATGACAGAATTTGTTTGGTATCAAAGAGTTTTTTTTATATTCCCTGCCTGTTTGTCGGTCAGTCTATTCTCAATATTTGGGAACCAACATATCTTAAAAACTACTAGTCCAATTTTAATGTAATTTAGATGATAGGCTTTAATTAGCCAATTCTTGGTCCTCTATAAGTTTCAACTTTCTGTGCTTATTTGTTTCTCTTACACACACCTACAAACAGAAATTTATTTACACCTATATCTTCTAAAGTACTTCTGATTTTTATGAAATTTGGATAGCTTGTGAAAAGAAATCCGCAGATAGACCCAGAATAAGTTCCCTTTAAATTTTGCTAAATTGATCCTTCAATTCATATAAATAATCAAAGAAATTTTGACAATTTAAATTCGTAGGGGATTNAAAATACTTAAGTAACTAAAAGTTAGGTTGTGGACAAGTACGAGAGGATAAAATGAATTAGGTTCTTGACAAGTACGAGAGGATACAATGAATTAGGTTCTTGACAGGTACGAGAAGATACAATGTATTAGATTTTATGGACAAGTACGAGAGGATACAATGAATTAGGTTGTGGTCAAGTACAAGAGGATACAATGAATTAGGTTGTGGACAAGTACGAGAGGATACAACTGAATTAGGTTGTGGACAAGTACGAGAGGATATACAATAAATTTGGTAGTGGACAATTGCAAGAGAATACAATGAATTTGGTTGTGGACAAGTACAAGAGAATACAATGAATTAGGTTGTGGACAAGTGCATGAGGATACAATGATTAGGTCGTAAACAAGTGCGGAAGTATACAATGAATTTGGTGGTGGAACTAGAGAAAACAATTAATGCAAAAGGTTAAAATATATTTGGGACCTGTGGGCTAACCATAATATAATACTGCATAAATTTCAATTATGCTATATTTTATTAAATTACAAATAAAAATTTAAAGTCTTATTCAAAATAAGTCTGTGTCCAAGTGTAAGATAATGAGATATAGATGTGGTTAATTAATATTATATTTCATAGTAAGACAAATCATTGAATAATAAAAATAACAAGTATATGTTAATATATGACATAATGTCATATTATGTCATTATTATATGACATCTCCCCCTCTCGGGAGTGCCCATGTCGCGGTCTTAGCTGCGATGCATGTCTCCTCTGTTCGCGCCCGTTCAGGAGCACTTTGTATGACAACGGTCCAGTCACCTCTGTCACCTTCCCTTCCGTATGTCCTGTCTTGTCTGGATTTCTGACCCACACTTCCTGTCCTTTTTCATAAAATTTCTCTCTAGTTCCGTTATCGTGGTATCGTTTTTGCTTTGCCAAACCTACTTCAACATCTCTACTCATATCTGGTTTCATCAAACTTAATTTTGTTCTCATTTATCTTCCCAATAATACTTCTGCTGCTGTCCGTTCTGTTGTCTTATGTGGTGTTGACCGGTAAGTCATTAGAAATTTTGCTAATCGAGCATTAATATCCTCCCCATTTTCTTTTGATGCTTTAAACCTTCTTTTAAACGTCTGTACCGCTCTCTCGGCCAACCCGTTACTTTTGGGATGATATGGTGAAACTCTAACATGTTTGATTCCCGTGCTATTACAAAATTCCTTGAAGATATCTGACGTGAACTGCGGCCCATTGTCCGAGACTATTATTTTAGGAAAGCCAAAACGTGCGAATATATCTTGTAACGTACTAATTGTTTTTGCTGTAGTGGTTTTATGTAATGGTACTACCTCTAGCCATTTTGAAGTAGCATCCACTAACACCAGCCAGTACCTGCCTTCAAAGGGACCAGCAAAATCTATGTGTACTCTTGTCCAAGGTTCGACAGGTATCGTCCATGATTGAAGTGGTACATCAGGATCTGCCGGTTTATTTTCTTGACATTTCTTACACCTTTTTACTGCCTCTTCTATATCTGCATCAATGTTAGGCCACCACACATGAAACCTTGCAACAGATCTCATTGCAGCAATGCCCGGGTGTCCTTCGTGTAGAATCCTAAGTACCCCTTTCCGCAATGCTTGTGGTATAATCATTCTGCCTTTCCATAGTAATACTTTTGTTTCGTAAGAAATTTCTTGTCTCTTGTCAAAAAATATATTTAGCTCCTTTGGTAAATCTTTCTTCTCAGGCCAACCTCTGTCTAAATAAGATATAATTAATTGTA